>PNEQ01084386.1:0-25978 GCA_003012365.1 Medauroidea extradentata | reverse complement strand
TGTTGGGTCTTTACTCAGGTGTCCTGTCAGTCTCCGCACTAGTGTATAGCATTCATTAGTCCATGGCGCTCAGTACCATATTACTTGAAGTACTCTAGTGTTGTACCAACTAGTACTTGTTGTTGGGTCTTTACTCAGGTGTCCTGTCAGTCTCCGCACTAGTGTATAGCATTCATTAGTCCATGGCGCTCAGTACCATTTTACATGATCGACAGTTTCCTTCTGGCAGTGCGTCATTTATCAAGTACATAATTAACATACGTTCAGGATTAACAACTTCAACAAATCCAATTGTGAATACCAACGCAAGAAGTTCTTAAAAACTGATACAATAATCAAATAATGATTATTATTATATCGTACTGGCATCGTGCGCAAAGTGTTAAAAAACAAAAAAACATGTTTGGTGGAGGAGAAAGTGACGTGAGAGGGGTTTCAGCCCTTTAAGAGCGCCGCCTACCCGCGCGTGAGAGGCTCAAAAGCGACGGAGCAGTAAGGTCGACCTTGAAGCGCGCATCAAATGCCGCGTCGCCTCAGCGAGCCAAGCGCTCAACTAGTGTACAAGGTTCCCACCTGACTGTTTTTATTATAGGACATTAAGCGGCGACCATATAAATTTATTGGTGAAAAGTCTGCAACTAAGTTCAGTTCAGGTCGCAATCTGAGTTTCACGGACATCCGATTAGTATATTTTGAAGTAAGGCTGTTTGGAAAAGCGGCTTTCAGCCATGTTGGAGGGTTCAGAAACAGTGAGCGCGGCGTCTTAAATTTGAGGTTCCGACCTTGTCTGAAGTTTGTTTTCTTTACGTACGTTGGCACAATAGTCGCACGTGGAATATTTTCGTAGAAAAAAACCTGTTTACGTACACGCCTTAAGGTGGCCGCCTGCAGGCCGTGAGTTTGTACACGTGAGGCACGGCGCCAAGGGCGATGTTGACCGGCTCATCTAGTGGGTTATCACCTCTAGCTCAAGACACAGAAACGGCTGTAGTAGTATCGTAGATCACTCGCCTGACTGACACGTTCAGTGGCGATCTCCATCTTGTTACAGTTGAAAAGTTTCAATCATAGTATATTGCATGTTTATAGGGCAGTTTTATACGTATACCTTGTATATTTGTTTATATATAACAGGTTGTAAATGCTGTTTTCAGCTGTTTTGAGGTGCACCAAAATTATTTTTCTTGACGTGATATTTCGAATCTATTTTTCTGTCATCGTGTGAAGTGTATTTTATTTTCGTACACTGATACTATGGGCACATGTGGAATAGTTCAGTAACTTATCTGCGAACACGCTGCAATGCTTTCAAGCGTATGGTAGTTGGCGCCCTTAACAATTAGGTCTTAACAGTCGATGAGAGTGAAGTAAGGTGAAGGGACAACACAAGAGCCATGTCGGAGTCAGGATTCTAACTCAGGACCTCTCGCACCATAGGCAAGTGCTTAACCGACAGCGCTACAGGTGCCAGATGGTGGAGGGAGACGTTGTGGTAAGAAATGGAGGGCAATTAAGTCCAAGCAGTCAGCTGTGCTTGTTGGTATGTTTCTTCAAGATACACGAAGCAGCCTCTCTGGACTGATGTCCGCACAGTTCTGACCTGGCTCGTCTCACACACGTCAATTTACCTGCCTCATATACAGTTCCTCTCTCCCTTCCTCATTACCACCTCACACCCTTCCTACACACAGTCCTTACCAACCACACACGCGACCAGAGCTCACATGCCTCTCCTTGAGGTAGGACACATCTCAACGTCACAGTGGTGATACAGCACGTGTAGGTGTATGCACCCACGTGCTGCGGGCAACCGATCACACTCCATGTCTCATCATTAAATACAACTCGATAAAGAGATAACAATATATCATTACAACAAATTGCATTCACCATATCTAGCGGTAACAAATTCTATCCGTTAAAAGCATAAAAAGTAAAAACTTTGAAGTAAGAAAGGCTGAACGACTCGTCGACTGAGAGGTCACTAAGAGACAGAACCAATAGTTCAAACGAATGGGACACAAGGAAGGAATCAGCTGTGAAAATTTTTTATAATCTATAAAAGGTAAATTAACTGCCAAAATTAGAATGACTGGACTGGGAACCGAACCCAGTTTCCCCCAAAGTTCAGTGCTGTGTTTAACCAATGCGCCAACTCGCTCGGTGGCGTGAATCCTGTTCATGGCCTGCAAAAATTGCATTTAAGTATGTAAACTACAGTACTTACCAACAAAACACATGCGAGTGCATAGTTCAGGACATTGATCAAATTTACATAAATAATTATCTCCAAATAAACGAGGAAGGTTAAAACTTAAAACTTTGATGCGTTTCTAGAATTACACAAACGAATTTCGACATTATATTTAAATTATAATAACAATTTAGGTATCAGTATTGCTTGTTGCCGTCTGTAGAAATGTGTATAAATGTTCTCTGTACGAATTCTGAATTTAATGTCGACACCGAAGTTACCCAAAAAGTTGGTATATTTGTCTAATTTTCTGTAAACATTTTAGGGCTAGTTTAAGCACCTTGTACTAATAAATCTGGCAGTTTGCTAGCCCCAGGTTAAGCCAACCTCTTGTCAGCTCTTCAAAAGTATTTTACTACCAATATTTGACTCCTTGTTAAGCAGCTATAAGAGTGAAGGTAAGAATAGCAATATTTTACCAATGTTGGTTACGAAAGCTTCTAGAATACTTACACATTTAGTTTTCAAGTGTTGCAAAGATTCACTTTCACCATGTTTATTTATTGTTGTTCGTTTCCGTGTTTTTATTTCGTTTATGTTTAATCGGTGGTTGAGATTGTTTGTGCGAGTGATGATTGGCTTGCAAGTTATTATTACGTATAGATGATAACTATTTGTGTTTTTCGAGTCGTGTTGCATTGATTGAGTGAGTATGCAAGGAAAATATTTCGTATGAATGGCAAACCGATATAACTACTGGCACAATTTTTTTAGTTTATTCTTCCTGCAAAACGTTAGCTGAAATCTGAATCCAAATTTGTTCTAAAAGCAGACAGTAAAATTACTAGAATTTGATAAATTAGGTTCTATTAGTACACTGTAAAAAAAATTTTGTAGGATTCCTATACACGAAATGGAAGTTATTAACCTAATCATGGTATGGGAAATTTACCATACAGCAGTCTTGTAACATTTCAATACTTGTATAGGAATTTTTCCAGTAATTATTAGGACAGGTACAATACAAATTTATGGTAAAGGTACCAAATGTATGGGAATTGTTATGTACATGCAAGGTAATTTTACCATACATACGTTTAGGAATGATAACAAAATATTCTTGTAGAGGTGCAGCACATGTATGGAAAGATTACCTTACACTGGTATAGTAACAATAGTATCTCGAGTTAGTAGGTGTAGTAAACAAATATGGTACGTATACCATACAAATGAATAGGAATGACACCATATCACAGTATTGTAGGTGCAATGCATGTATAGTAATGTTACCAAACCCACGTATAGTAATAATAGTATATCAAGTTAGCAGGTGTAGTAACCAAAAATGACATGTGTTCCATACAAACGTATAGGAATGGCACCATGCCACAGTAGTATATGTACTATACTTGTATAGCAATGTTACCAAGCCCATGCATAGTAATAATTGTATATCGCTTTAGCAGGTGTAGTAAATAACTATGGCATGTGTTCCACACATATGTATAGGAACGACACCATACCACAGTTTGTAGGTACAATACATGTATAGTAATGTTACCAAACCCATGTATAGTAATAATAGTATATCAAGTTAGCAGGTGTAGTAACCAAATATAGCATGTGTACCATCATACAATTAAACATCCCTTACAGAAATAACTTACACCTGAATTTGTCCCGATTTGGACCATATATGAATTAGTGTATATTTACCTATCCCTAATATCATATGTGGCAAATTTCAGATATAGCAAGATACGCTTATTTTCACAAGGGATGTACAACTCATACAAAGGTAGTAGTGATGCAATACACGTACAGTAGGTTTGCCAAACATGCATAGTACAGAAACTTACGTGCATGCACACATTCACATAGTCAGGATGGTACATAAATTGTTTGTTTGACTAATGTAATACCTATAATTACTGTTAATAGTTGCTGAATTTCTGCACTTTTTCTACACAACTTAAATTATGTAGCCCAGAAAACTCTTCTCAGAACTATTCATTATTAAGGATAAATTAACTGTAGCAGATAATCTTAATTGCACTGCAGTGTCTAGTAGTGTAACTGACTAAAGTAGTGAATTAAAAAAAAAGGAATATTTTAGGAGTAGGTTTATATGTTAACTGGCAGTACAATATTTGGTCAAAAGGTAGAAATTTCACACAACTGGACGAAAATTGGAAAAATTTTAAAAACTGCTTTCATCTTGTAGTACACAGAAATGATGCAACACATTTTCCACTCTACAGGATGTCCAAAAACAAACACCCCCAAGCAAATCTAGACAAAATCGGAGACTAAAATTTAAGTGGTAAAATGTTGTATGACATTTTACGTACACCATGTGGCAACACTGCAGTCTACATTAAGATATTATTTTATGCATGTTTCATTAAGTAAACACACAAAGAGTCATGTTTGGACTGCTTGGGAATTGTAGTAAAGCATTGTGCACGTAAAATGTAATCTTACAACATTTTACCACTAACATTGTTGCTTCCAATTTAACTCAGAATAAAGAGTTTTATTCTTATGTGTGTTGTCAGAGAAGTAGCATTTAATATGCATATGAAATGTGTATATGCCATGCAGTATCTATCCTGTATTTTTGGACTAATTTTTTTTTTAGCTATAGTATATATACATACGCACAATTTAATTATATAAAAACATTACTGTTGAACCAAAATGTATTCACTATTTCCATTTGCAATGGGTTTTGCAAATATCAACCTAGACCACCTAATTCAGACACTTCTAAAACAAAATTCATGTAACACAAACCATTATTTAAAAAGTTTCCTGCTTAATAAGTTAAATAATTTTGCACCTTGTCTACCTATGTCAACATGTATAATTTAAACATTTGAATATGTTTGCCTGGTTAGTAAGCATTAATGTCTTCTGTCCCAACACAGTCTTAACAGGGTTTTACTGTATTATGTTTCATGAAAAATTGTTGTGTACACATGTAGATTGTTTTATGTTTGGTCATGTTTCAAGGATTCTGAAAAGGGTGGGGGCATTGTACCCTTGCCATTTCCTGTCATTGCACCCCTGTAACCCAGAAGACACGGAAAGAATGCACATAGAAAGAAATTAAAGACAAAATATGTTTCAGATAAAACTTTATTTACTGAGTAAAATTGCAACAAACCAAGTATTGTTTCCATTTTGTAAATACTCAACACTATTTAAAACTAAGTAGTGGCAATAACATTTAAAATATTTATTTACATACATTGCAGATTTATTGATAATTTCTCTAAATAAAATTTTGTCGTACATAGTACAAATTTTACAGAAAGTGAAAATTTATATACATAAGTTATACACAGTCATGTTTTTCTCAAGAGCAAAAGCTTGAGGGAGAAGGGAGTTCCAAAATATCAAATTGGAGAAAACTTCTTAACACCCTTTAATTGCAATTGAAACTTGTCACTTTACTAGAATACAGCATAATAGGACGACAAAACTTATCAATACTGCTTAAATAGGGAAAAATCCTATAAAAATTTTTAATATGTACCTAATTTTTCCTAATTACCATATTAGCCCGAATATAAGATGACCCCATCCATAGAATAAAAAAATACACTGGACACGAATACAAGTCAACCCTTATCTCCTTATACAGTATAAATCTGTCTATCTTCAATAGTTGTGTAATTTTATTAAATGTAGACAAGAAAAACAAAAAACTAATTACATAAATAGAAAAATAAAGATCATCCTCACTTCCATCTAATACATTCAAAATACAACACTTCTTGAACCCCATTATTATGGAATCTTTAGAAATATGTTTTTTCAAGTTTGTGTCTTTCGCAGGGCCTCAAACTCCACATGTTCTGTCACACTTTTGTAGTTTTGGAAGGTTTTTCAGCCAACGGTGAATGTTTGCTTCAATTACACCATACTGTCTCACTGCAGCACAATTATTTGTTGTTACAGCGTATTCTGTTACCGTAACTTTAAAACTCACATTGTAAATGCGTATCCCACCTTTATTTGTTTTTGTGCCATTGTACCACATTTTTCAACGTTGTCACGGTCCACTTTAACGCACAGATATTTAAAACAATTTCTAAGACTATAGATGTATGTTTACCAAAATACTAAAAGAGGAATTCTACCAAAGATGAAACTAGCGACAATGCTGTGATGTGCGTGGCGTTCACCAGAACTAGTGACGAGATCGATACGACAACGCTCACTAGAACTAATGACCAGATGGTACTTTAGCGCTTGCAGATGCTGCTTCTACGCAGTTTCATATCCATGACATCAACGGAACAATAAAAATAAAAACAGCATGTTTACGTTCTATTACTGCAATGAAATGTGAAAAACTTTTACCAGCTATCTTATTTGTTTTACGTGAAAGTGGTACGTAAGACACTGTTTTTTTTATACCTTGAATTGTCAATCGTTTTACTGTGTGTGTGTGTGTGTATGTCTGCCTGTATTTATACACACACGTTAAAAATGTAACCTCAAAATTGTAGGCCACGATAAGACGACCTCCATATTTATTATAGTTGGGTGAAACGTTTGAATTTCGAACCGAACCTGAACTTGTAGTCTAAGTTAGGTTCGGAGAAAAAATACTACAAAAAATTAGTTTGAGTTTAGTTCGAAGAATAAATAAAATGTTCAAGTTCGGTTCGAAAAGCTGCCAACTATAAGTAATCAATAACGAACTTCTAAATGTATTCTCACTAAAAACGTATCCCACATAACAATAAAAATGTAAGAATACATGTTCGTATCGTTTACATCGGTACAGGAAACTGTCACCAAAATCTTCCTTTGAAAAGTCTATATTAGAGTGGTGATTGATAGGGCGACATGATAGACAAGATGACGTCACCACACCCACAATTTTGTTCTGTTTGTGTGGTACATGCCTGGCACCAGCAGCACGTTATTTATATGATCACTAATATGTTTTTGTACGAAAGTGCAACTTCTCTCAAACTAGAATCTTGACTTTGACCGGAAAAATATTGCTCCTAGCTAGTATGTTGTACAGTACTGATTGTCAAGTCGCATATTGTGTGCAAGTTCATTTTATAATAATTAGAAATAAATAAATGGACAACGTACCAAACAGGTTTTTATTGTTTTGATTAATATGTTATACATTGATGAATAAAGAATGTCTTTCATCTCCTTTCAAAAATGTCAACTGTCAAATATTTTTCTTTGTTGCAATAATAAAATAGGTAACCATTTAGTTTAAGTTTGGTTCGAGTTCAGTTCAAGTTTGGTAAATAACAAGCATGTTCAGTTCAAGTTTGGTTCGAGGACCACATTAAAGGTTCGTTTCAAGTCTGGATTCAAGGGAGCTATTGCTACATTAAGTTCGAGTTTGGTTCGTTGTAGAAATTTGAGTTCGTCCCAGCACTAATATTTATAAATTATTTTGTAATAAACTTTGTTTTCTGTTCAGGTCAATACGGTATTTTGACATTAAATACAGCCAGACAAAGCAATAACTCCATGAGCATTTTAATTTCCACAAATTATTCAGTTTTAAAAACACATTTTCAAACATTGCTGTATTGATTTTGGTTAGCCAATGCCTATCAGGTACTATTGTGTGTATTCAAATTTATCACCCACATTAACATAAAATTCAGTTAACCCAGTTACGTAAAAGTTAGCTCAGCAAATTCACCCGTTAAGACATGCGTGGTTGTAAATTTGGTAGTTAACAACAATTATATCACTGGTGTTGACTTTAAGGGACTGAAGACAGCATGGTATTAGTAGCTAACACACATTGCAACACTATAGTTATAGGTTTGAGTTTGTCAATATAATTTGAATTTCAGAGTGATATAACGTACTACAAATTCATTTTAATGTTTCTTATCCAGTATAAAATTATAAATTTAGGTTTGAAGTCAGCTGAATGAAAGGAGCACGCATACGAAAAGTGAACCTATCGAGCTAATAGCAGGAATGTGATTATTAGGTTGGTGATCGCGCGTCCTAATTGCGCGAGTTGGGAAAATATCATAGCAGCTAAATTTTTATATTAAAAGTAAATTTTTTCTTTTTATAATTTTTACATTTCTCATGAATGGCATCGAGAGCTGTGCTGCCACCTCTGGGCGAGTTTCGTAATAGTCCGCCCACCCTTCCGATTATCGACCAATCATGGTGCCTTGAACTCTCCTATTGGCTAATGACGTTACCAAAGTCAGTGGAACAGCCAAATACACCACAACTGCAGAGATTTTGTAACAAGCTGCAAGCCATTGACGGCAACTTTTTACTTAAAAGTTTAATAATATGCTGATCCCATCATGTTGTACTACAGACTATTGCTTCTCTAACTTAAACCAGGCATTCCGACTTGACTTGTCAGACATTGCTATAGTTAAGATTTTATTTGAAGCAAATTAAATTTTCCTGGCATACTCGTTTTTACTACATAAACTACTTTATTAAACACAATTTCACGACATGAACGAGTCTAGCTGTAGTTTGTTGGTACACACTATAAAATACATACGTATACATACAGTATTCTGATGGCACAGGGACATTAAAATGGCAGTTCACGTTTTTACCATGCAAAAAAACTGTTCTTTTCATTTGAGTTTTTCTCGAGTCATACAAATGCAAAGAAAGAATGGTACCATTGTTCGTCAAATTAATCATACATTCAAATAAAAGTATGAAAAAAATAGGAATTTTCCCTATTTTCAACATGTCAGCTAATAATAATATCAGGGAGGGGGAAAATTAACACATTTGAGATATTTTAATAGAATAGCAATTCCTTTCCCAAGTTATTCCTACAAAATTAACTACATTTCACCTATTGTTACACAGTGTAGTTGCATTTAAAAATTTAATAAGTACTTAAAATTAATTGCTGTGATCCATGTCAGAAAGCATCTTAAAGTGCAATCATGTACAGTACAACCAACAAGTCTCCGTTCCTGAAACTTGACTCAAAATAGCTGCTTAGTAAAATCCAAATATACAGATTTTAACACTTCAAAACTCACAAGTAGTTGTGACAACATATTTTTTCATGACATTTTTAAACATTTGTTGCAATGGGAGTTTACAACAAAAATGCATTGGTTGATGGAAATAACCATTGCTCATGTTTTGTTGATCAAACTTAAGAATAAAGTATTAAAAAACAGAAAAAGCAGAATAAAGCAATTTCAGATGATATTGGTCAGTTTTTATACTTAACAGCAAGAATTCAAATATAGAATTCAACCATAATTCGACAACACTCGGACACAAACGACATATATAGACACCATATTCCCAATATAAACAGATGAAATTAGACAAAAAATAAAAACACAACAGTGTACAACATACAAATGACACGAGAAACATGAAAAGTTCCATTCAATGAAAAAATGCAATGTTTAGGATTGCAGTCAGCTCTGTCTCCAGCCTGAAGACAGAGATACATAGACTTAGTCCATTTTAAGAAGATTATTTCGTTAATATTTTTTTTCATGTAATTTTGTTGTAAATTTCACGTCTAGATCTATTGCTGCTGTATTGAATGCGTACCAATTATCTAACAACCGTTAAATACATATGAATGAAATGACGACTAACAGATTATAAAATAATATTAATAAGCAGAGTAAATATAATTTAATCCAGAGGTAAAATCAAACATTTTGTAGACCAAAAAATCTGCAATTAGGTTATGTTGGCCATCCAATGTATTTTTCACTATACCGAACTGTACATAAATTTATCTGCTTTATATCTTATAAAATAGCATCTGTATTAATAATTTCAAGGTGCAAACACAAGTGATTAAGAATTTATAACTTTTAATAACCAATACCTTTGTGTTCCGCACCTACATTTCCAATTTAAGACGCAACAATTTTATCCTCTTTCTCTGCATTCTTGTTTGCCACCGGTAAAATTTATGCTGGATTATGTCAATTGTTTTTTGCATTTTTCATGATTCATGAACAAAATTTAATGCCATTCCCACGAATTCTGGCAAAATTAGTCGCATCTTTACAAACGTAAAACTCGTCGTTCTTAACTTTTTCTGCTTTATTAAAATATAAATACGTATCACAAAAAATAAAACGGGGTAACAATTAACATGCTACCAAGACATGTAAAACTCAGCGTGTTACATAACCTAAAAAATCCAACTTTTCAGTCGACTAAAAAAACTATTCACGATCAGAGATTGATTTTGTCAATTCACTTACAACATACATCTCTAATCAGGCACGCACTGCTATGAAATACGTAAAAATTTTTAAATTTTAATTTTGCTACTTCAGGCACTAGAATTTTGTGGTAACTACTGTGACTGTAACGGTAACTATAGTTCCAGACAGACAGACACACACTCACAAACACAGATATTTATGATGTTGCCAAGCTTACCAAGTTCAAGAAGTAAACCATCGTCGAGCTTAAATACAGCACAAATAAATAAATAAAAACTTGAAAATTGTATTTACCTCCTTCCGTAACTAAGAAAAAATTTTTGCAGCATTTTGTTTAAAACCAATTCAAGCCACTTTTGAGCACTCAAAAAAAAGGTGTAAAACGGTAAAAAATAATTCAGAAAAAGTGACTGTGTCCAAAATTATGACAGTGTAAAAAAGTAGTAAGACTTAAAAGCCTGCATGTAGTTTATACAAGTGACCACTGTTGAGTGAATTTCTTCAAACTATTTTGTAGTTTCTTTACACTGGCATCCACTTCAGTCAGCCGTCTTTTGGCATTTTTGCCTCTTTTCGATCCAGCGTTAGGATTTATACCCAAAAATTCTCTGCAACAGAAAACACTGATTCAATAGAGCTGAGTAAGGTGTAGGTACATACTACTTTGTAACAAATTTGATAATACAATTAAATGGAAGACAAAAAATAATGCAACCCTATTATGATTCAAATTCCAGGCAAGCCTTTGCATTTAAAATGTTAACTGGCCAAAAAAGTTTTCTTTTGCTCAAAATAATTTTTGTTTACCAGAACTACTTAATGAAATTTTTACGGTACTCTGAATGCTTCTAAATTTTAACTGCTCCAAAATACGTTAAATACAGTACAATTCAGGAACGAGACTTAGAAAAGAACTCATTAAAAATATACAAAAATTTGGGTGAAAAACTGTGGTCCAATATGACTTGGGCCTAATGATGTTATGGCATTAACACAACCTGATACAATTGTTGCAGAATATATAAGATTACGTCTTTTCTATTCTTTTGCTGTACAACACTAAACTAATAACACATTAATTGAATGCTAGTACAGTGAAATCTCTTAGTTACACTTTCTAAGGGGCCAGAAAAAAAAGAGTGTAAAAAGAGGAAAGTTCATAGCATGAAAACAATGAATAATACTATCGGAAAGCAGGGTAAAATGCAAGAAAGTGCAAACAAAAAACAAATGGGTGACATTCTCATTCAGAAATGTGTTGTCACTGCGTTTTGCCAGCAAGGCTTGATTCCTCAGGCTATGAAAGGTTAACACTACAGAACTGTAGTAGTAGGTAGAAAATAAAGGTTTAGGGATGTAGCACAGGCTGCAAATTGCTTGTTCTGTATGCTAATATCTCTGGCTATTGCTTGTTTGGTGTCAGCTATGTGACCATTCATTCTCTGCCCGAGGGTAAGCCTACCTACTCTGCATCACAGTAGTTGAACTGTAGTTGGTAAATGTTTTTTTTTTGTGGAACAGTTTTTACTGCCCAGTCTGGGGTGTCTGGTTACGGATATGGCTGTTAAAAGGATATGAAAGCTTAGTGAATAACACTTAGAGCTGCAACACAGGCAATTTCAAGAATAGGAACTATGGGGCTTGGTTGTAATTTGGGGCATACTAGTTTGCTGCGGATGTTCGGTGGTAATTTGAATACCAACCTGGGAAGTAGTAAATCCATGTTGATTTTGCAGTGAGAACATTTAATAAAATGTTTGTGGCCACAGTTAAAGGTGGCTGGCTAACAGCCCAGGCAGCCGAGCAGTGCGCAAAAATCAGGCGATCAGCAGATTATTTGAAAACTGCTCTTCGCACATGAGTGATGTATGTTTAGGAATAGCATTTACCCAAGTTCACCGCAACCCATCAAAGCATATTTTCTAGCATCTGAAAATAGGTGTTTCTGCAGTCTTTTTAGGTATGTAAATCTTTGTACAGAATATTTTAATTATTAGGTATAGGTGTGTGCAACACACCTGATACGCATGCTGATTACATTCTCTTTTGTGCAAATCTTAATTTTTTGCATACTCAGGCTGTTAAGTGTAGTCAACGGCATTAAATGTAAAGATCTGTATCCACACTATCTTTATTCACGTCTTGACACTAAGCATAGAAAACTTTGGAACAATAGCACAAATCGGTTCATCTAGAGATAAAAATTGTGAAAATCATATGTTAAAGTGTGTCCTTACCTCTGTATCCATTCTAATGTGCTATTTGCATGTTCAGGGTAGTTGAAGAAGTATATGTAATACGCCAAAAAACTTGCCAAGAAACTTCGAAGAACACATGAAGTTTCTAACAATGTATGCTGCTCACATACTACTACGCACTGATTTTCATCACCATACAAAGAATGACCTGAAGAACAGACAAAACATTCAGTAAAATTTCAGCAGTGGCAGGTTCAGTACATTGTATACAGGGTAGAACGAGCATGTCTCCATATTTGATGTTTGATGTGTTTGCTAAGTAAATAAAATATAAATAAAGTGACTTCTGATTGCATAACATTAACGCATTTACATCATATTGACTAAGGCTGGAATTCATAGTGGTAATAAAGGTGGTACCTGAAATAAGTGCTACTTACATCAGTGCTTAAGAGTACGTGGTAGATAAATTAACAATTCGTTACGCGTGATCTCTTGCGCCGCAGTTAAATGCATGAGGTTCCGGCATCAGAGATTGTGCCTCAGAAGATCGTAACACTGGAAACAATTTTGTTTAAAACGTTGGCTTAAACTATTGGATAGGATTGCTATTGTTTAATTTTCGCAAATTGGCTTCAAGAAACCTACAGTTATAGACTAATGCTTTTAGCGTTGAATTATGTACCACGCCCTCTTAAGTAAAGTTTTCAATTCATAGTGCTAGAAATAAGTACTGCTTTTTGTGACCCCATCCAGTAATGCTTCATGAAGTATTGTTTAAAATAAGTACTGCTTAATATGTATTCACAGTCACAAATTAAGTGCTGCTTTTTGCACAAGTATTCATAATCAAATAAGCATTGTTTATCCAAGCATGTAAGTAGTACTTTGTCAAGTCTGCTCCCTAGGTGACTTAAGTAAAGGACTTATGTGTAAGAAATAGGTTATATAAGGGATTCCTTCCTTCACATTGATATTTCATTCCACATATATAACGAAAAGAGGGATTAAAAAAGTTAGGCATAAAACGTATATGGAACAAAATGGAAAAATAAAAATTAAACAGACACAGTTACGAAAACATAACCTCATCTTAACCTTTATTCAAACACACTTTGTGATTTGGTTCCTTAAAGAATTTTGTATGATTTATTTGTAACTTCTGTTTTAATATGAACTGAACATTTCATTACATTTTCCTGGCTACATATTATAATGAAAAAGTTGCAGCTTGAAAATATTTAAAATCCGCCTATAATAGGCGTAGGCCTATCAAGGTCTAAAACTTTAAACCAAGTAAATTTCTACACAATAACAGCCGTTTCTGTTAGGACATATTTAATAAAAGAAAGAATAATTATATTTTAATTGAAGTGAACGAAAGTTAGCGTCGCCTATAACCTAAATACATTTTCGCCAAATGGTAGCATGCCATGTTGGAAGCTGACAAAGGTATTTATGTGATCATAACATTCAATTTTTGTACACAGACAGTCCACTTTCTCATCATACTCGAAATTTGCAAATGTGTATGGTCAAAGTCTGTTTTGTGATAGGTTATGGTATCAGTCGGTAGGCAAAACACGTCCGGCAGGCCGTTTATAAACTTTATTTCAAATGCAGCATGAGAAGCGGTAAAGAACATGTTCAGGATGTATAATATAAGAGCATTTCATTTTAAGTCAGTAACAGATGCAATGTTAGGACCAACTTGCAAAAACCAGCATTATATTAACTTCAATGAAGCATACGAACGGGTATTTGTTAACATATAACCTAAAAAATATCCGCCAAGCACAACGTGTACATAGCAATAATTTAGTGTAGGCTTCCTAGTTTTGAATCTGACAGAAAGCTATTCATAAGATCACATTACAATTTTAGAACACTTGACCACTTCATTTACAAAAATGACGTACATGTGCTCAAAGGCAGCTTTGTGATATGAGGTTATGGTGTCAGTTGGTAAACAAAACAGGTTCGGAAATTAAGTGACATATCTGAAAATGAATTTCATCGTAATATATATATATATATATATATATATATATATATATATATATATATATACATATACATATACATATTCCTACGCTGAATATCAACTGAAACACAATTAAGTAAAATATTCGAATCAACAAGTATGCAACACGTGTTCATGCGAAACGTATTTTTGACAGATTCGAGTCATGAATGTTATGTTTTATATCACAGTTAGCAAACTGCACACGTTTTTGACATCAGTAATTTTGAACATGTATTAAAGTAAAAGAAAAATACTTTCAAGTGGAATTGACAATCAAAAGTAACCAAATATTCAATTACTGTAGATTACTACTGTAATTAAAATACAAACTGTATCATGTTGGTACAAATATTTTAGCGATACTTATTTGGTTACTTCATCAAGTACAACTTGGCTTATATACAGTGATACCCCTTATTTACACTTTTCAGGGGGACAGGGCGAAGAAGTGTAAATTAAGGGAAATCTAAAAAAAAAACCTTCCAGCTTACCTTATTTAGTACTTTTGTTTTCATGTTTCTTAATAAACTCTCTACAGGTAAAATCAAAGTGATAGTATTCTTGCAAAGAATGCATTTATCACATTTTGTAACATAAAATTTGGTACAGTGTTAAGTTACCAATATCGGAATTGAATAGGTATACTGTTATGGGAAGATCTATGGGACATGCACATACCAAGAGAACATCTTAAAATGTTAGATATAATTTTTTTTTATCGTTTGGTTAGTACTGTTCAGCATTTTACCATTTCTTGCAAATGCTATCACGAATTTAGACAAAAACAGTACGCATTTGAATGGGAATGTAAAGTTCATTATTCAGTTCAACACGTGTTTCCACGAACTCGTCACACTTCTCCAGTATTACAGTATCTATTTTTGTTTCATCGAAAATTTCAGCTAATTTTTTTTTTCAATTATATTACCGTTTTCCATCTAAAACACGCTGTACTAAAACGAAAATGATTTAATACGTCTGTTTATAATAAAACATTTTCAAACACGTTACAAAAATTTAAGGTTAAAGTTACCGTTATTTGCGATTACAAAAAGACTAACGAGATCAATGTTGCCAATGTGAATACAGCGATCAATAGCGTTCGAGACAATCAATAGCGCTAGAAACAGCAATTTTCTTGCTGCCATCGTGAATTTATTGTGCCGTGAGCGCAAGCATTACACGCAATCACGGCCATTCTCCTATGGCTTTGCACGTGATCACCAACCTTGTTGTGCTGTTTCTTCTTTGCTCTATTTCCAATCTAGTTTAGATGTCCTTCCTTCGTCATCGATGACTCTGAAATCTCGTGTTTTTATTGCCTTTGGATGGCGAAAACATGGGCAAAAAACGTAAACAGCGGGAAAAATAAAATTTTGATTATGTGATATGCGTGAAAATTTAACATTGACTAAATGGCAGACAAACGGGACCTTAAAAAAAAGGCGCAATTCGCAGGAAAACGTAAATAATGGTTAACGTAAATAAGTAAGTAATGCTTGTTTTAAGTTTTACTTTGTGAAGTAGACGTTTATGAATTCATTGCTGAAATAAGTGTTGCTTAGAGAATAAGCATTACTTCACAAAGTATTACTTATTTGCCAAAGAAGCCTTCGACTATGAATTCCATCCTAAGGCTGAATTTACAGACACACTAACATACAGTTCTATAGTGACGGGTGGTACAAAAAAAAAACCAATACCTACACACTATGCAAACTGATCCGATACTGTATTTTCTTAATAATTACATAAGGCTATATAACATATTTTGTAAGTATTAAATATTAGACACTACATTATAGACCTCTGTTTAAATCATATGACTGTCTCTGTCTTAAGAAACTGAAATCAAACAGGTACTGTATTTGTTTACATAGTACATACATATATATAATGGCAGTGACTAGTATAAATTAGGTACATAATTTGCGACTCCTTGATTCGTGTTATAACTTCCTATGCATTCTTCTGCAAGGTAAAATAATGTTTGATTATTATTGTAACAATCCAACTATTGGAATGTTCCATGAAAATAACCCTCCACTAATTTTGTAATTTACTTTCACCTGAAGTCTAAACTATTGTCTTTAAATTTTTTTTTGAATATCAGATATTGCAAAGGTAAAATTGTTATAAAAATAATAGCCACAAAGGCAAAAAACTTGCTTCTAGTGCAAGATACACAATTCTATTAATGTTTGTCATGTTAGGGCAAAAACAGGATTCATACAGTTGCACTTTGTAGCATTGAGTAAAGTACTGCATGGTTGTGAAACTTGGCATATTGGTTTTATGACATGGTGTAGAATTACTTCTATAAATATTCAGTGAGCACCTAAATTTTTTTATCCATTCAATGGAAACTAGTAGTCGTAGTATGCATATTGTTCTAAAAAATGACAAAAATACTGTTTGTACACATAAAATCTGACAAGGATAGTATGCACAGATTTAATAAAGAATAATAATTTATGAAGGTTAAATTGCTGTCGCATAACTTATAAATTAATTTGTCTAAGTATTTCCATATTCGGACTTGTCTCCACCAATCGACATCATAAACACTCCTACAACATTGGCTTTGGGAGCAAAAGTGATGTGTTTTTCTTGTGAATTTCTACAATTTCTGAATATCAATAAATTCTGACAAAAAGGTTTCTCATGGTTTAACTAAACTGAACACATTGTATCTATATTTAATACACACCCATGCCAGCAATATTGAAACTAGCTACAAAATTAACAAGTACGAAATCTGTAAAAGAAAACAACAACAGTAGTTTTTTAATTAGTGCCTCTATTGCAAAAGTTGAACATAAGAAAAATTAGTGGAAGCCTAGTTAGTTACCTTTAATGATCAGCAGAGGTTGATCAACATCTCCTAACACTTTTTCTTCTTCTTCAGTAGTAAGGGAATCCTATAAAATTTATAACAATCAGCCTTTGTAGATAAAACTGGATGGAATTATGAACCTACTTTCTGTTTACAGTAACATGGAATTTACATGGCAATGACTTTTACAACGTTAAAATTAAACACAATTGTAATGTGAATCATTGCATAAGTGAAGCATCTAGCATGGTAAATTGAGCACCAACCAATCTGGTGCTCAGGAAGTGTAGAACCCCATAGAATAATATGAACAAAAATTAAAGTAACTACAAATTTTATACTGTACTTCCAAGAGTACAACTAATGCAGTGCAGTGTCATGTATAATCTGGATAAGAACAGGGAACACGCACATTTCTTAAAATTGTATTTATTCTGTTCCATAATCACTGCAAATCTTCTAGTTAAGATTTACTGTGACATGTACTACCGACCAAAAAAAAAAAAAACATTTTCAAACACCCACCAAAACACCAAGTTCACACAAATTTCCCATTTGGTGATACTTTAGCCAGCCCGCTATTAAAATTCTAATTATATTATTACAGCAAGTAATCATAGCAAAAGTAAAATTAAATGTAACAAAATAGAACATACTGCTGTAAAGCACATCTTTATGTAGACATGTTTTACACAAAGTTTTCTTATTCAAATTAATACACAGTTCAGCAAGGAAAATTATGTAACTGATAAAATGCAGTAAAATGTAATACTGTATGTAATTAGTATAAAATATTTTAATATATGTGTTACTCTTGTAGGCGTACAGAACACTGCATTTGCATTAAAAAGGCAGGATTAAATAAGAACCACAAATAGCAGATTTTAAGTTTACGTGTGACCACCGTACACCCCAGGGTTGAGCTGGCAGCAAGTTGTTGCGACAAAATATTGCTTGAATGCATAGTATCACTTTGATTATAGTCTGATTTTACAAATAGTTTTTTTTAATAACATGAAAAATAAAGTACTGAATAAGGCAAGCAGAATGAGTTTTTTGAGATTTCTTTTAATTTACATCTTCCCGCTATTTACACTTTTTTGCCCTGTCCCCCTGAAAAATGTAAATGAGGGTTTCACTGTACATATGCTTTGTACAATTGCTAAACATTCTTCATTTTAACCCACACAATTACAATTCTATGCAGAACAGTTCTAATGTATTTTTAGAAGTACATATTATGTAAAAACTGTTAAAATGATCTTGCAAACAAACTGGAGACCTGTTTATAGCATCTAATTAAATCCTGGGAGCAGAGAACCAATTTTTTAGAATTAAGTCAAGACCCAGTAAATAAGCAGAACCCACCAAGCACTAGTTTCTGCAAATGAATTTGACACAACCACGAATTGTAAAGACAAAAAGGTCTAAAGAAAGCTAAAATTCTACAAGAACAATGGACAGTCAGAAACTGAAAAGCTGATGTTTATATAGATTCACTGAAAATTCTAATAGCAGGCCTCCACAGGAAGCTAATCAACAGTAGTGTCACTCACACAAACATAACAGCTAACATGCCAAAACACTGTTAAGACCCAACTGTACAAATTTTTATAATCATTAGGAACACATTTATAACTACGCACTATACCAAAATCAATAGTAAATTAAAATATAATGCAATATTACCTCTGTTACTTTGAAGAGGAGGTCTTGATCATCGTTGAAATAACTTAACAACAGAGGAAAAACAGAAATTAGCCTTGGAACATCATTCCTCAAATTAACTGCTGCTGTAGTAGATTCTTCAATGACTTGAATCATGCAATTCAGCTGCTTTGTATTTTTTGACCTGCCATTGGATGGTCTTTTGCTCTCAACCCATTTTTTTCAGAAAGGTCAAAATCTGAAGTCCCTTGGTCTCCAAATTACGGTTCCATTCTGCAACCACATCCTTACCCAGAAGAATACTAGCATGATCAAAGAAATTCTCATTCACCTTTAAGTATGGCCATTCATATAGAACACCTGCTAGACTTCTGTTGGTTGGCCTACGGTTGATGGCCACTCTCTGCGACGGATATGTCATCTTCATTGACTCCGCTATCTCAGTTTTGCTGAGTGATGAGTCAGTGTAACTGATGAGTAGAGATTTTCTTTTCTCCTCTTGGTGCTGAGCATTTTCTTCTGGAGGAAGCACTGGCTCAAAAGCCACACATCTATATTCGTCATAGCGATCTGGACTTCGAATAATGATTTCTGGGCTGTCTTCATTTTCATCCTCTACGACACTTACACCTGATTGCTTCCTCTTTGATTTCATTTCTTTCGGTTTCATGTAGTTGACTCTATCATAAATACAATACTGAAGTTGTTTCACTCCATCTGCAATCGTTACCCCATCTGTAGTTTTTACAGAAAATGAGCATGGCCACTTTGATATGACTGCATTAGCCAACATCTTTGCAGTTCCCAGTGTGTATGACTGAAGTTCATTCATCATGAAATTAGCCAAATTCTGCACCATTGTTTGTCTATCATATGATTTTGGCTCTTTGCCAGCATCGCAGACATCCCTGAGGTTTTTTGGAATGAGATGCCAAGGGAATTGTTGACATAACCTGGGTGTAGCTGGAGGTTCTACTGGAATGCTCAAAGATGGGCCACGCTGAGATGAGCTAGTGGATGGTATGGAACTGACAACGTCCACTGAAAAAATTAAATAACAAATTATCTATATGTATTATTTGGTTATATATGAATTACTGTTAACAGAGTGATAGTTTAATGCCTAGTTCACAAGGGTAGCCTTCTAGTACACAAAAGTGAATACCAAAAGTGTACAAGAAATTGAACACTATGTAGCATACTTGCTAGTAGCCTATCCTATTCAGTTGAGTCAAGTTTAACAAGATGTACACCAAAATACCAAATTAAATATTTGTTGTGGCATAATTGGAGTAATACTGATTGTGCAAGTTGTAAAATTGTTTATAATATATGAGAAAATTGTACATAGTAGGCCTATAAGATTTGTGCAATTAAGTAAAATTGTAAATTTTTACACTATAAGTATCTAACAAAATTTAAACTGGGTTATTGTTACCAATGACATTATTTATTCAAATTTAAGTGAACTTCTTTCAGATACAAATTTGCAAATGCAAAAAGTGCTTGTTTACATTCAAAGTGTAAAATAACGGTAAGGAAAACAAGAACCATCATTTTGTATTAGCTAGTATAAAATTCAGTGTATGCTAGCCAATAGAATATGCTGTGATAATTCACACACAACACAATCTACAAGTAGAGGTATACAAGACATGTACAATAAAGATAGATGCTTGTACTAGGCATAAGAATATTTATATATGATTTCACATTGCACAGGAATGACTAAAGCAAAGATGACAGTACAATATATAATGCTAGTGGGCAAATATTGAGTTTGCCTAACGTGAGTACAAAGTTTCAGCTGCTAGACATCAGAACATTGCATGCTATAGTACAGCAGATGGACTTCACATTAGAACAAAACGTATGCTCTAAATGATACGGTAATTGTAAAGACATTCATATTTCCAGCATTTAGTGTGCCATGTCTTGCCGCCCGAAGATGCCAGTTTGGTACTGGCGAAACTTCGCGACTACGATGCCGTGGAAAAATGTGTCTCGTCCCTTTGTGTGTGTGTGTGTGTGTGTACCTATTTACAAGTATCATCTGCAAGTACTTGTACCGCTGTCTGTTATATTCTTTTGTAAGCCTAGCGGCCTATTTTTTGCCATTCTTATATTTTTTATGCATTGTTTTCCAACAACTTGTGTCAGTCCTCATCATGACTATCTTTCTTTCCTGTTTATGTATTTACTGCCTTCTATCGTGTTTCAACCTGTAAATAACTAAGCGAAAAATTTCTTGGACCAAACCCAAACCAAACCTAAAATGAAATTTGCACTTACAGTTTACGTATTTTCCTTAGTATAGATGTTTACTAATGCTTGGAACACTTTTACTCGTACATACTTTAATACGCGACCTTTTATTTTAGAAAGTATATTTGAAATTAGGAATGTGATGAAAGCAATAATTATTTTAACAAAAAAATGCATAACTTACATAAAACAATAGTGACTACAATTTCTATATCCAATTATTTGATAAATTTTATAGGGATGTAGCACAGTGTTATTGAAATGGGCATAGGGACATACATCACTACACATTTGTAGAATTAGGCTATAGGCCGTTCAGGATAGTGAGCACAGAAATTTAACCTTAGAAAAATTTGCTAGCAGTTACTGCATGTAATTCAACATTAACTAAAGTTGCTTTACTGCTTTTATCATAGGCAATGAAGTTATCAAACAGTTCCATGCATATTTCTACAGTATTTACGGTAAATACAATACTATAACAAAATCTACCAACCTTGATACACTTTTATTTTACTTATAAACTTATTTTTATCAAACTATGTAACTTCCTACCAACTGTAAAATTTTTATTTTACACGTGCAAACAAGTGACGTGTTATTTGAGGTTAGACATTTCCCCGTCGTTTGCCTGTACACGCCCAAAGATACGAATTGGAAGAAAATAAATATTTAGCTGGGTTTTTTGAGTTCTCGCTGTATTCCGAACTGCCTATAACAGTACATGTAGAAGTAAAGCATAATTGTGTATTTACCTTAAACAAAGGTATGTATTAAGCCATTGGCTTTGAACATTTACTGAGGTTTGTTTGCTTAGATACAAATTACATGTACTAATTGCCTACCTATCTCGGTTAACACTGCTAAACCGAAAATGGATTCTAATCCATTTTTCAGCAGACCCATACCCATAATTAGTTTTTTAAGAATATTTTTTGTTATATTTGTAATACAGAAGTCTACCCATAAAATACAATATTTACTCAAAATGTAATACCACTGCATCATGTTTACAGAGACCATTATTATGGCATCCTTGACAAATTAACATTTGCATTCACACCAGAGTTTTGAGCTAAACCAGTTTTAAACGAAAAACAGTGGCAGCTGGAAGTGTGACTACAAAAGTAAAGCCCACAAGAGTTTGTTATTCCCAGTCTGTGAAATAAACAAAATAGAAAACATAACCAAAAAATAAAGTGAGGTACACAAATTGTAAGGTTCTCTACTTAGTGACACCTCCAAAATACAGTGGTGAATATAGTGACTTTCTGACTTGGAAAAGTGAAAAAAGTAAATAAAAAGAAAAAAGTGACCAAAAAGTTACTCTATACACTAAGTATCCAATGATAACATTTGTACAAAAAAGAACATCGAGTGCCCTTACTACACAATACATAGGTACATCATAAACATTGTGAACCACTGGTATTTTTTGTTTAACTATGCATTCATTTTTTAAATTTTTTGTTTTACGCTGTAGTAGTTTCCCAACATCTACTAGATCAAAAACTAGAAGTACAAATTCCCTAAATATATCATGTTTAAATGCCTAATGGAGTTACGTGATCATTTCTCAATACCATCCAACTGCATTTCAATCAAGCAATGAAAATAATGTAGGCAATGTTTGAAATTGTGTAAATTATTTATTTTGTGCGTTTATAACAGAGCATCAAAATTTTTATTGAAACACGTGTCTCATACCAATTTCATCAAACACAATTTGCCATTTTCGGACACAGCCATGTATAGACTACTGCAGACTAATTGCGCATACTGCTAATTTGTACTCGTATTTCTATACTACAGACACCTGTTTTCAGTCAAAATTTTTAATGGTTTCATTTATTTAAAGAACAAATATTCTTTCCCTTAGCTCTTTTTTATATCACGTTGTCATAAATGACACTAACATTTTTAAGGTAACTTTATAATGCTGCACTATCACATTTGTGCAATACGAGTACACTGCTTAAATTAAATACTTAATCAGAATTGCTTTCTTTATAAGTCTATCAATTTAGGTTTAATGATTGAAAATTCTACACGTGTTACAACAGTTGAAGAATTTTTAGGCCTGTACAACACACATATACACATTAATGGAGTGGGAAAATACAAGCTTATAAAAACGTATCAGTAAGCATAACATATTATCGATTGTTACAGCTGTAAAATCAAATATTTTGTGGACAAAACATAAAAAATTCTGCAGTTAATAAGGTTAAATTAAAAATCCATCTTCCATTCCAGGGTTACCAGATCAGTATATCCCAAAAAGAGGAGAGACAGTAGGAAGGCACAAAAAATGACAAAAATAAAACTAATGAACACAGTTCTAGTGTCGCTTCAAACACTACTGCTAAATAAAACAGAGAGAAACCAACGTATGTATTCAACGTGGGTACAAACTAAACAGGACAACTCTCTTGACTTCTATACACAAAATTACTGCACTTTCTGTAGTAAATCAAACAAATAATGTATTAATCACCAAACAGATATTTAGCACTTTGGCAGCAACTTTGTACCCTTGTCAGTACCTAAGTACTGTCCATACCGTATAAGAATTCCATTATTTGACAGATCATAAAAAAGTAGGGCAATGTAATAAAACATTATGTATCCTTCCACCACCATGTGCTTTCCAGCTGACAATCAAAACATTTCAACAGTAAAGGTATATTATGATTGCAATAACATTTAAAGTGTGTTGTGATTTTCTTGAGATTATTTTTTAGATCTCAGACAAATAATTTATTTTCAATACTAGAAGCACATTAATCTTATTAGGGTTAGATGGGCAATGTTAATGGAATTATTTCAAATTACAGCATAGGATAGCCTACTCTATAGATATTAAGTTAATACAATTATTTAAAATTTTTAACTTTTTCTTGTATATTTTTCTAAATTTGATCAAAATTGTAACATTTAATGGCGTTACCAGAAATAAACAAACATGTATGGGCAACTTACGTTTTCTACCTGACATCTAAAAAGATTAAATAATAGTAGCTTATTTGGTTACTGCAAACTGAAGTTGCAAGAGCTTATTACAGTGCAAGCAAACATATTTAAACTTTAATAATAATTAAAATAGGCTAATTCATGCAAGAATTATTACAATTATTTTTCGTGTTGTCTTTAATTTGGTTCTGTACTATTTATCAGATCATAAAGCCGTATAGTTTAAGTTTCCAGTTGCAGACTATTAAACAAACTTACCTTTTGTGGTAGGCCTACCTTTGAAATATCAGTGTTCGCCTATTATAGTCATGTGACTATTGTAGGTTATATAGCAAAAATTTGTGCTCTCACAACCTAAACGGAAATAATAAATCAATAAAAAGCGTAAGTAATAAACAAACATTGGTAGGCCTAATTGCCCAGATCAGGTTTAAATATTTTGTTGATTAATTAACACATGTCATCAAACCAGTACACTTTAATGACCGGGAAATATATAGACGTACGTCTTCTGGCCGTTTCTTTTGGTAATATGTAGGCCTAAATTTTTGCAGCTGACGGTAAGCACAAAATCTCACGTGGACTTTATATTAACCACGTACTTGCTTAAAAAAAAAGCGGACATTTTCTTACAAAAAGAATTTATTGAGCCGGCGCCTTGAAAAAGCATGTTTACATAGAATACTACAACAAGAACCGTAGGTGTTTACCCACAAATTCAGTTAAAATAAAAGTTAGGTAATATTTTTAAAATTTTATGTAGCACTTTTGTCTGGACGGATTACGTACTTCTTATTTAGCGAATGTTTTTGTAGACATGCCAGCTGAAGTTCCTGTCTTCCGAATCACGTCTTAATATACCGTTGTCGTTAGCGATAACAAGCCACGTATTTTAATCCATGAATTGCAATATATTACAATTACATACATGCACAAAATATGAAAATAACACCGTACAAGAATCACAAACGAACACTATTTGCGAACACGAACACACGAGAAGCTCAACCTGAAACACTCGCAACGCAAATGGCCGCTCTTTGTTTTGGTTGCCGGACGTCATAATATCCCATTGGCTATTACAGGCTGGGTTTTATAATCCCCACATTACAATATATTACATATATGCACAGAATAATAAAGTTAACACATTATAAGAATCTCAAACACACGCGAACGCGGTAACGTTTCACACTCGCAAATGGCCGTGCTTTGTTTTGTTTTGGTTACAGGTCGACTGATAATGGTGCGGTTGTTTGTAATTTAGTTATAAAATTGCGCGATTTGAATATAATAAAATAGTTAACTGACTAATGCTGGATACGAAGCCGTGTTATTATATTACGTTTTCTCCAAAATGCGTACTTATTTTTCACGTATAATACACACTACTTTCAGCGTCAGCGATGGAAGTAGGGCTCTATAAAGACTAGGTATAATCGTCCGCCATTTTGGGTCCTATGCAGCTACCGCAAGCCAAGTAATGCTCGCGCGCCAGAAAAATCGCACAAACCTAACTCGTCACCAATCGAAAACTATTCGGTCAATCGACTTTAAAAAAATTACAGAGTATTAATGAACTGTCCTGCCAATGACGCTATTCACTAATTT
>PNEQ01084383.1:0-17652 GCA_003012365.1 Medauroidea extradentata | reverse complement strand
TCATTAGTTTATTAATTGGGGATGTGCAGCGTCCTCAATCTGTCGCGGATCACCACCTTTTTAGTGTTGTTGCACACGACACTACCACCCACGTTGGTCGAGAAACGCCCTGCAGAGTCCCCGCATTCCAGCACGTCTGAGTTCGTGCCTACTAGCGAGTGAACTCTGACCTGCCTGCCAGATAAATCTATCTAAGCACTGGCTAGCTCCGAGCTTATTTGAAATTGTAAAAGCCAGCACTTCTCTGTCCGTGCTTCCAAGCAAGAGAACTACTACTAGCCTGCCACATAAATCCTATTCCAGGAGAAGCAAGCTAATAAGCTACTTGAAATTTAAAAAAAATCTAAACAAGGAAAAAAATCGAAAAGTTTACTTAGAAAAGTTGCTTGAAATCAAATTAGCTTTCAAATGAGTCCCAACACGATATACGTCCGATAAAATTTACATGTAAAATTCTATGCTTATCTCTTGCTTTAAAGTTAAATTTACAATTAAAAAGAAAATTTTAATGTAAATTTCTCTACTCGCATCCCCAATTAATAGGTTGGATCCCGCCGTATACACCCTTATACCTGGTTACGTTGGCCTACTTAATTTGTTATAAACATTAAAAAAAAACATTTTATGACAAAAAAATTGAAATTACTGTGTGATAAGAGGCCAAGTAAGTGCTACGTGCCAGTGCACGTCACAAGACTAATCAATAGCAATTGCACGCAGATGCACTTTTCTCTTACTGTACTGGTTCGCCAGACCCAATAGCGGCTTTACACTTAGAGAGTGGGTTTTATACGTGATCTCCTGTTCAGCAAATTATATAACATTTAAATTAATTAACCAAAATACTTTTCCTACACTATCAGTAGGCTTAAAACAACAAATGCTGAAGTCTTACTAAAACAATATTCTTGAAACTTACAATTGTATAACAACTAGCAATTTAATTATCTACAGGCAATAGACTTGCATAAACTAAAGTTGGGTGGCCGGGCAACACTCTTGGGCTTCTGTGTTTAATAAAGGCATCATATTCACTGCCCTATGCTTAATTGACTCTAGGCTGATCAGCTCTTGTTAACAGAAAAATTAAAATACATAATGAGGTAAGCTGAATGAGTTATAGAGATTTGCCTTAATCTACATTTTCCAGCTATTTACACTTTTTCACCGTGTGCCCCTGAAAAATGTAAATAAGAGGTTTCACTGTACTTATAATTAATTTAAAATACATAAATATAAAAATACGTACAGCATTCATAGGAAGCTCACCTCTGTTGGAGAGACCTTGGGATCTTTACAGTGTTCTGGGCAAAGAACACGGAGCCTCTTGCAGTATGTGCGGTTCATAGGATTGTAATAGTCGCAGAACATGTTGTTTCCTTCAATGCGGGTCTTATAGATTGAGCCAAAAGATGACTGGCTTTCATACTAGAAAAAAATGGACAGATAAATTAAGTAACATTAAAATGCAAAAACTGTCATTATTGATAGTATTTGCACCCTCCCGTTTTTTTTCTCTCAACCAATTACACACATGGACTACTACAAATATACAGCCTTAAATTTCTCCAGAACTTAACTGCTGTGTTAATTAATTATTTATATATATAAAGCTGAGTAAGAAATAGATAATGTGTTAAGATCATATTTGTTTACATATCTTTACTGTGTTTTGGTATCTGTAATAGTAATTGGTGATAAATTTATTATTTACTGACTTTTGTCTCACATCAGTAAACATAGATTAACAGTCAGCTCAATTAAGCTTAAAAAAATGTGCTGAGCAATGCTTTTATGTCAGTACTGTACTGGCTCTGAATTTCAAAATTAAGTCATATAAATTAGTTACAATTTAAGCAAACAAAACCAATAATTCTTGGAAACTACCTCACGGGGTAGGTTAATCTCTTTTTGTCTCAGAATGATCAAGATTTACAGTCTTTTTTTTTTAAAAGTTGAGTCAGACAGGGCCCAAGCAATTGCTTTTTATACATCATGAAAATGTTACACACTGTTGGGTGCGATGTATTCATTTAGGCAACACTCCTTTACATACTCAGCTAAATCATTTAAGTTTGATGCACAACTAGTACTGCCATACTAACAACATTTGTGTGGTGGCACACTTAACATTACATATATGACAGAATGCAGTTCAATGCCACACAACTCTCGTAAACACCAACGGCAGAATTATATTCTACCACACTGTGCATTCATGCTGATTGGGAGGGAAAAAGAAAATACAGTACTAACATAGCCTACCACTCATCCTGCTTCCCTTGTCCTACGCACAGGATATACAAGTGAATATAAGACAAAGTATTAAGGCTTTTTATTTTTTTATTTACTGTATTTGGATGTTTTACGTGTCCTCGAATAGCACTAAGCCTTGGTATAGGAACACATGAGAAAGGGGGCAGGAGTACACCAAGGATCTGTTTAAGGAACTATCCCAGCATTCGCCTGGAGTGACTTCACAGAACCCTGGAAAACCGAAATCAGGATGGTCGGAGTAGTCAGAAAGGTCATGAGCTGCAGGAATTGCACTGCGATCACTAGATATTAGCATGTTACTGTATTAACACAACACTGCTACACTCTTGTAGCTTAGCTATACAAGCCACTGGATGATGGGAACGTAGTGTTTGAATGGAACGTTAGTTAGGATCCTGTCCAGGGGTGTCTAGGAGTGGCAGTAACAGGAACGACAGGTACGAATGGAGGTACTCAATGGGCATGAAACTGTAAACTGGCTGACTTGTCCTTTCACCGTCCAGCCTTCACACACCCTTTCCCACTACCTAACTGCTACCGTGCTCATTGGGGAAACCAATTGTTAAAGACATGACTGGAAACAAGCATTGTGGCTCCTGGTCATTAAGTTCTTAGGCTGTACCAATCCCAATGGTTCACTATCAATGTGAAAGCTGAGGAAGTTTCTTGCTGGGTATTTGCCTGATGAACACCACATGGGGTTCCTTGACTCAGAGTTGCTGTGTGTGCTACAGGATGTACAGCTGAAGAGGCAGAGGACCTGTTCCAATGTAATTGGGTCACAATTGGACATGAAAATGTTCCTTGGTGCTCATACAGTTGGTAGCCACTGGGACCCACTATGGCGAGGAGAGGTGATCTGAGGCTGGAGACAATTTTATCATGATTCTACAAATGTCTTAACTGACATGGTGAGTCAGCATATGCTTCCCCCTTTCCTTTTCTAGCGAACGAAGTGGCAACAGCACCAGGTAGGCAACTTGGCACAGGAAACTATGGTTGACAGCCCCAACGTCCTCCACTTGCCAAAGACCAGTGAAGAACAGAACTTGCTACCAAGTAAGACACCATTCAGTGGTGTTTCGTGGTCGTGTTCCAAGGAATGCAATATAAGTTCAGACTATATGCTTTGAGCACATGGACTGTTTGCTTACTGATCATATCAAATAAACAAATGTAGTGTAAACCTAGGTATGTTATTGGAGAGTACCGTTTTTAGCCATAATACCTCGAAAAGTAAAATGGTACAATAACTTATGCAAAACACTACTTTCTTCAAAACTGAAAGCCTTAACATTCAATATATGAGTAGCACTATCACACTGAAGATCCTTATCCAAACTTAGAATAGTCTTTAACACCTTCCTCTGCATGGGCAATAATATGAGTGTGTGTATAATCTCATACGTGCTGGAATGCTGCGAAGGCAGCATGTCGTTAGGCCTTCGACATGGGAGGTAGTGTCGTGTGCAACAGAACTCCGAAAAGTCGGTGATCCGCGACAGATTGATGACGCAGCACCTCCCCAATAATAAACTAATGAATATTTAGCTGGTATGGTAGAATAAAATGCTTTGCCAATTTGTCAGTAGACATGTTACATACTTTTCTTCCAACGTAAATGTAAATTGACCAGCTTTTCAATCAACTTGGGTCCTGTTGTATCACTCCGCCGAGTAAGTCCGGGTGTCCGGCCAGGAAAGTTAGTCGTGGTAGATCGGAGATTGGACGCGGTCGCCGGGAGATGGCCGGCTGAAGTTGAGGTGTCATGGCGGGGCAGACAGAAGGTGTAAGAGAGCGCTGGCGCTGGGAAGTAAAGCCTCAGGGGCGAAATCGCTCTAGCTAGAATTTTATTCACCACTTTCATGCTTCATTCTTGGTAGAACTAGCTGTGTTGCACCATATGTAACCGTGTAATCATATATGTGAACAGAGCAACTATTTACTCGTGAGTACTAAAGTTGGTAAAGCGCGGTTGTGAGCTGCGACATCCTCTTGGGCAGACTCTCAGTGAGAACTATATTGTTATGTCACCTATTTCACTTTGTTTGATATTTGTTTGTATGCCTTGGGCAACTAGTGTCAGAAAACAGATTGGTTGGCTACAGATAAATAACCGTTAGGAAGATATTCCTGGCTTTGTTTTTTTTTTAAATTAGTATTTATGCCACTATATTTTACCCAAACGATAAAAACCTAAGGGGCAAAGCTGCTATCCGGGCACGGGTGAAAGATTAAGCTGGTGAACATTCTCTCCCAAACAACTTCATCATCGACAACACAGAGGACGACTGCTAACGTGTAACACAAAACAGACCCGTTACAGTATGTTTCCACTGCAAAATACATACATTGAATGAATGTATCTGCGTGAATGTATCTATGGCCACCATCCGTAAATGTAAATATATAGTTTTTTATGTGGTAAAATGTGTGAAATAAAACATTTTTCTCAGTCTTTCCGTTATTTGACCCCTTTAAATAGAGTGTTAGTGAAGAAGATTAAAAAAATCTATTAAAACAGCACACATGGACTAATATAATTAAAGTGAAACAGTAAATAAATCCAGAAATATCTGAAAGAAAAACGTACACATTTTGACGATTGTGCCTCAATTGATTTGCGACAAAATATCCACCAAAGCAACTTAAATTTGCGCAAAACATAGCTTTTAACGAAATTGTGCTGAAAATCTCAGAAAACTTATAATTAAGTAAAATTTTGCATTATTTCGCGAATTTTGCTAGTCACTATTTGAGGGGTCCTTAACTATCCGTAATCAGGTTTTCCATTTCGGGTCATCCCTAATGTCCTAATACAAAGTTTCTGTAAGTGTTTTTCTAAAAAGAACAGGAAATTGCCATTCAAGAACACTTGAGGTTTTAGTTTGTTGTCATTTTGTAGTCACTCGAGGCATAAACCCCAATTTTAGTAGTTATAAGAATGGAATTTATAACTGTATGTTTTTGCAGACCAAAATATCACCTAGGTCTAAGTATCAGTGCTCATTTCTTTTTGGCAAGCGGTTACCTTTTAGCAAGATGAAGTAATGATTTTCTATTCCATATTTACTTGTGTTGTTTTTTCTTCTTGCCTTACCTGATTTAAGTAGTTGTGGTTCGACAAATTTTAAAGTTTACGTTCACTGATTATTCACAAGATCTCGTCAGCCCATGTTAAAAACTGACGAGTGGTGGAGGATACCCCTGACATGAAATTATTCAAGTAAGCTGTTAAGGGTGTAGTTTGGATATTTACCTGGAGCAGTTATTATAATGAATTTGCTTAATCAGTTACACATCATTCTCATTTCATATTTGCCCCTTTCCATTTCCTCCATATTTTTATTTAAGTCACAAAATCCTTTTCTATTTCCCATTTGCATGCCATTTTAACACTCGATGCAAAAAGAAGAGTGTTATAAGTTTGACGTGTGTGTGTGTGTCTATGGCATCACAGCTCATAACGAATAGACAGATTTTGATGTGTTTTTTTTTGTTTGAAAGCCGACGTGATCAAGACTGTTCTTAGCAATGATTCAAGGAAATCTGTTCAGCCATTTGAAGATCATCAGCTCTTTTCCAATTATTTTGAGGGAATGTGAGCAATTCTACTGGTACTTAGTATCCTGTGAGACAGGGTTTTTTAAAATTATTAATTTAAGTCTTACCTTGTCCTTGCCATTTGACAATGTCTAGTAAAAAACAATTTTGTCACAATGATATTTAACAGCAAAAATTAATGTCACATAATTAATATGGGTTCCAGTACATCTACAAATACTACTGTATATCATACCTTGCAGAAGCACTTCTCAATGTGCTTGATGAACAGCCGGGAATGCACTTCAATGCCACAAGTGATACAGTACATACTCATCTCCGGTTCATCTTCAGTTTCATCCTCACAGTGTGGGTCAATGGTAGCCGTCTTAGCTCGAGCAATAAAGTCATCCAAATCCTGAAAATAAACATTGGTTTACTGATAACTGAAAAGCAGAAAAGACTGGTACCAAAGTTGTATGGCTAGCACTGGTAAGACCTCATGAATTTGTAATTTTTTATCTTATGCAATATTTTGATAAGCTCTGTACTTGAGTTATTGAATCTATCTGCAGGTCATATAGAACTCATTTTGGTTTGAAGACAACATGCCTGAAAAAAAGTGCTTCCCACTATCGGTTCTAATACGCCACCTCATCAGCCTTGGTCAGAGAGCTGCAGGCTGAAGAAAAACTATAACAGAGATTAAACCAGTGGCTCAGAGAATTAGTAAGAGTAAAAGAAGCCTTCATGGCCTGTATGGTCTGTATAAAAAAACCATACATGCATTCACTTGGAATGATTTCAAAGAACTATAGAGCACCTAATTCAGGATGACCAGCTAAAGAATCCAAACATAAAAAATGCAAAATGAATCCATAATGTGACAAAACTAAATACAGTAGAATCACCTTACCACTCACCATTTCCAGGAATAGGGCTGTAAGAAAAATGAACGATGGGGGACGAAGTAGACAATTTGAAAAGTTTTGGGCTGTTTCTCACACCCCCCATACCATTATGTTTAAATTAATTATCTATATGCAAATATATGTGCGTGTGTGTGCACTTGTGCACAAATTCACATACACGCACACACACCTTTATATAACAATTACTTTTATTACAACCACCTCTTGATGATGTCACTATTTTCAAGAACTGTCGAGGGGTCGAAATAAGGGGTTTACTGTATTTTTAAAGACCACCTTTCTATAACGACCCTATTTTTGGGAATTGTATAGAGAGGTTTTACTGCGTGTGTCTGTCTGTCTCTCTCTCTCTGTGTCTCTGTCTCGCTCTCTGTGTCTCTCTCTGTGTGTCTGTGTGTGTCTCCCTGTCTCTCTCTGTGTGTGTGTCTCTCTCTCTCTCCATCTCCGTCTGTGTTTGTGTGTGCAGACATGCAATCACACACACAGATTTTATTTTATATATATTTAAAGGAAAAAAAAACTACAGTAAAACCTCTCTATAAAGACCCCTCACGGTTCCCTAGAATAGGGTCTTTATAAAGAGGTTTACTTATACAGCAAAACTCCTATTTTAAAATCCCACGGTTCTTGAGGAAAGGGTTGTTATAGAGAGGTGGTTGTTATATAAGGGGTTGTTATAAAGAGGTTTTACTGTAATTATATCAGCAGCCAGCTGTCTGAAAATAAATAGTACAGTATATCCATTATGCTATTACTTACTGCCCCCTTTTCCAAAAATATTAAATACACAGAGTAATCCAAAGGTTTCTTGAAAGGATGAAATTACATTTTGAGAATTAAATTATGTCTGAAAAATAAATAACAACTGCTCATGCACTACTTAATTAGTAGCAAAGAGCGGACGTCACGAACAGTGATCAGTGTGCTGCAATTAGAACCTCTTTAGTCCTATCTTATATGAACTGGCAGATAAACAAGCATCTTAGAACCCAGTCTACACACTGCAGTGACATGACAGTATAGGAACTAAGATGGAAAAAGTGGTTTGCTGTCCATCAGAATGTACCACTATGAAGCACATTTTACAACTACCAACTGAGTGCGGTGATGTACAAAGTTTTTTATTACGAGAGAACTGTGTTTATTTTCAGGTATTTATCACAATGAGACAGCATCTATCCAAGATAAATAATAATTTCACTATGTAGACTTTTTAAAATAGGTAAATAAACTGTAGAAGTATACGTGTCTCACAGAAAAAAACCGCAAATGGTAGGTAATTACCAAGATCTGCAAGTGCCGAGCACAGATAAGTTTTTCATGAATTTTATTTTTGCTGTGGTCTCGCAAAGGTAATTTGAATCAGTTTTTATCTGGAAGTTCTTCACATTTTCCATGGAAATTGTGCAGCACAATCTCCATCTTAAGATTCCTTACTTGCTGGATAACCTCATATCTCAGGGGGAAGTTCAAGCTGACTAGATTTCCTCTAATTTTCAGGAATGTATTAGTAATTTTCATGAAATTTAACCATTTTTACAGATATTTAGGCATAAAATTGAATTTATGGATCAAGAAGTCAATTTCACCTACTGTTTATTTATGGCTGTTAATCATACTTATAAAACAATTCTTAAGCCATTTCTATTAAAGAAATTAACACATAAACAGCATTTTAATAAACTTCCTCTGTAAAAAAAATACACTGGACATTATCCTTCCTTCAAAATCTATAATGTATGCCGAGAAACTGTACACAAAGAAGTACGTAAAATATTGAAATGTGTATGGAAAACATCAAAGGCACAAATAATTGTTTTTTATAATGCTGTAGTATTTCTTAGCTATCCAGATTTTATAAATACATGCTGTTTTTAATTTGCTGAAAATATGTTCATGCAATCAACAAAACAAACATGACCACAGTATCTTCTGAAAAGAAATGGATGATATTTTGAGGAGGCCCACCCACCTCCTAGGCCTTTATTATTTCCTTACGTTTGATTTATTGAATTTGCTATAGTCAATTTAATAATTTTCAGGTATTGTTGATAGGATTTTGGTAAGGTAATGTTTGGCATTTTACAATTTGTATCAGTAATAAAATTGTTCAAATTTATATTTAATTTAGTTTATTTTGGCTAAGGCCACTTTGTATTTTAATTTATTATTATCACTTGCAGCTTAACTATTATTGTACTTAACTCCAGACTTGGTGTATTGTGGGCAAGTGTAGTTTGATGGCACAGTTCCTGGAATAGCTAAATATAGATTTTTAACAGTTTTTATACTACTCTTACTTTTCACTGAAGTGCACGTGCGCAGCCGCTCATAGAGTGTGCGAGAGAGACAGTGATATGTTTACGCGGGCTGGCGTGGGCCAATGAAAGGACAGGCAATTTAAATTTATTAAAGTTTATGTTGTAAATTGAAATGTAATTTTGATTTTCAAAGCAATATTTTCACTTCACAGGTTGCTTAAAAGTATAAAGATTGTAATTTGTCATTATATTTAATTTAGTTTAAGTTTTCTGTTACGTTGTTACCTTGGTGCGCTGGGTGGCCGCCAGAGGCGCTGGGTGGCCGTTAGAGGTGCTACAGGGAGAGAACAAGCATAGATAAGGTTGGCCATACTTACTTGTTCGGTTGCGGAGAAAGATGGCTGTGTGGAACGGTGCATGGGCTATGTGGAAGCGTGGTGGCAAAGCAGCCATGCGAACTTGCCAAAATCTTTTGTAATATTTGTTTTTTGTGTTTGTCGCTGAGCTGAGTGCGCATGCCTTTGCCAAGGATGGTGTAAGTTTTTTAAATGTTGTATATAAGAATAGCGGGAAATAGTCTGCTAGGCTAACAAAGTAATGTAACAGACAGAAGTACAAGTACTTACAGTTGATACTTGTAAGTAGGTACACACACATTTTTCCGCGAAAGCGCGGTCACGACGTTTTGCCAGTATTAAACTGGCTTCCTCGGGCGGCAAGACATGGCACACTGCAATCCAATGTCGTGGCGTGTTTGGAACTTTGTTTTATTTCACTAAAGTTTCTTGGTCAAAGCTCTTCTCTCCCAGGAGCGTCATGTTTTGATGTTCATTTAAAGTTATAATGACTGCGATCTGAACTGTTTCAGTATGTAGAAGTCAAATTTTTAAGTTAATAAAACAGTCACGACAACATGGAGTAGTCATTCAGTAGCCTATGGCAGTATATTATCAACTGACCACTATACGATCACAACTGGCCACTAGTAACAGTGTAGATCCCTTCATACAGCCCCGTCACATATTCTGGTGTCGTGACCAGGATAAATAGTTAATCAATCCGATGCATTACATTTATGGTGACGTGAGGAGAATTTGTTGCAAGTAAGTCGCCCGTCCCCATTACACATTTATGTTGCCGTGACCAGGATTAGAGGTAAAGTCTCAGCCGCAGAGCCTCATTACAATAATACCGGCTTGGAACATTGTACATACTTAAAAAACAAATAAAAGAATTACATCTGTTGAAAAGCAGTTTATTTACTTTTAATGATTACAAAATAGTTTCTTTCTGCATTGAAAAAAGTTTAACATTGTATTTATCTCTGCAATAAAAATAACCTCATTTGTGAGGTAAGTTGACTGTACTGAAATGGTGGAAAATACTGTTTTTGTTTACTACAGATGTTCCGAAAAGAAACCTGCTAGAGCTACGTAGCAACGCTTTCTCCTGGTTCATTCAATCACTATATGTTTGCCAGACGGTGATCGAATGCATGCAATCAACAAGTATTGTAGTTCAGATCACTTTTAGAACACACTCTTTGTGATGACTTTGTAAACACCTCTCGTTGAAATTTTATTCTGCCTGCAGCCCTATTCTGTATGGCCGAAGCAAAGTCCCGTCATGAAGTAATTAGCTTTACTTCTGTCGAAATAGAGTTTCATTTCTCGCGATCGATTCTGTACGCCACAGATTGCTTCCGATGCTATAATTTACTTCTGCAGAAAATGTTGCTTCTATGAGATACCTTCAATAGTTTTGCTTTGATGGTAATCATAGGTTGGCTGCACTTTTGTCCGAAAATTACTCTATTTATGATGAAATCGAGAGACATTTGCGATGTGTAAGTTTGCCATCTTTCTTTTAGTTCGCTTTATCTATGGTTCTGCGAGTATAAACAACGAAGCACGTGGCAGCAAGGAAGTAACGGATAGTTAAAAAATGGAGAGGAGAGTTGATTTTTCCCTAAATACACTACACCAGAGTAGAAAAACTATTCATATGTTTATTGTGTAATTGAGAAACAATCTCGCCCGAATCTGTGAATTAAATGTTACCTGCATGTTCGTTTGTAGCATTAAAAATTTTGGTTCTAGGCAACCTCGGTCGTGAATTTTAACAGATATACTTTCTTTTTTTAAATCATTAATATATTTAGGGTGTCCGAGATAATTTGTATGGCACTCGCAAACAAATTGTTTGGAAAGGGGGGGGGGGGGGAGGAAAGAATGATTTTTTTAACATGCCATAACCTAGTTTTTATTTTTCGGGGCAAAATAGAATAAATTTTTAAACACCAGTAGTTATGTTTGAGTGCTGTAGGCCTTTTAGATAATTAAAAGAAAGAACCGCTTTGTATAACTTATATATAGGTTTGAGTTTATATCAACATAGGCTTTATTGGCAAGTTGGAAGTTGACAATTTGAAGGTAGTGGATACCAATTTAGTTAGGGCCTATAGTTTGTGTATGCCAAATTATTAGGTTACTTCGATGAAACCTATACAAAAAGCCACTGTTGAGTTCGTTGTATACCCAACTAATTATATAAGGTTATTTTAATCCCTTATTGCGGGGTTAAGGTAATGTTAAGTTAGATGGACACAATAATTAAAACCAAGTACATGTAACTATGTTTACGTTTGTTTGAATATTTAGTAATTTTACTTCCACTGTCATAAATTAGTTTAGTAGGCTAATTATCAGTGTATGCCATGATAAGCTTGGTACCATACTTTAGGTTAATTAAAAACAATAATTCACGTATTGTGGTTAGGTTCAGGTTAAATGAACACACAAAATTTGTTTTTTTCTCTCTCCATATTTTGACCTCTACAGACACTACTACTACTACATTTTAATGTAGGTATCCTTTATTATTTTAGCGCACAAATTTTTCTCCAGCACTGATCTTAATTAACAAAATAACCTTGTTTGTCATGACTATGCTTCAATATGAAAGGCTAACGATATCCTAGTGCATTGTAGTACATAATGTAGGCTTGTCTTCTCGTAATTCGTAGTCGTCTTTCCACACATTGTTGTAAAATTAACACACGTAGACGTAGGAAGGGATTATCCCTGTTTCCAAGCCAATGAATGATGTTATTCCACCTGAGTATTTTCCCCGCATACACAAGACATTTAAATGGAACTTTTGACAAACCAAGGATAATTTTTCGTGAAAGCATACACTGCAGAGTTATTATATATCACCGTCTCAGCCAATGTAATTATTTACAACACTTATTAAACAACTTAACAAACTAATTCCGGGATTTGCGCAACCTCCGATACCCGCGCACATCTGCTTCAGTATTTTCCTTCATATCTGCTTCCAAGTAAACGAGTTCTAACGCAACTTGGCCGTACGGAATCACTTTCGTAGTAAACTTGAAGCTAAGGCAGTTTGTGCTTGAAGCAACATTACTTTGGCCGTACAGAATAAGCCCGCAGGACTAACCGAGTGGCTTTTTGTTAACACCTAATGTTGATCTTGTTATTGACGTTAGTATGTAGTAGTAGATGTAAATGTAATATTGTAATGTGAAGACTGATGTGCAGCCACACAAAAAAATACAAACGTAAGTGGGAATCTGAACTAAAACAGTTACGATTCTGTGAAATGTGCAGGCACTGGCTTCTTACATAAGGTCAAACCCCGTTACTATGACATCGGCAACTACAACAATATTCTCAATTCCCTTAAAAAAAAATATTTTAAAAATTAAAATCGAAAAGTGCATTTATTAAAAATACTATTTCAAGTAGGAAATATGTTTTAAAATACGTCTGTAAGCGTGCAATAATAATAGAGGTGGTGTCCGTTTATAAATAAGTCGCAGCTATTAAAGAAAAAAATCGTCAAAAAACTCTAAAAACCTCTGCTGAAATACATTTGCGCCGCGCGCCTGGATAGGTAGGCCGCGCGCTTGGTAAGTTAGACCGTGCACACAACACCGAAGATAAGCAGGTAATGTGATGACGTATCTCTCTTCCGTCCTCTTTCTCCCTCTCCGTTTCTGCTCCTACTCACACCACGCGCAATGTCTACGGCCTACGCGTAAAGGTTGTTCACGGTAAAGTGAACACTTTTGAGCGCCTAGTTACTGTTTTCTCTCGGCCGATTTGCATTCTTCCGTCGCCTATTTATGATAAACATTTCCGTTTTTATAGGACAATGGCGGGAAAGGCCGCTAGGCTACTAATTACAAATAAAACAGAAAGAGTTGTGCACAAGTACTCACAGGATGGTACTTGCAGATAGAAACACACACACATAGGACGAACACATTTCTCCGCGGACGCGCGGTCACAACGTTTCGCAGACTACATCTGCTTCATCAGGTGAGTGGAGGCACACTTAAGTCTATAGCCAATAGTCACCTGGGTTGAAAAGGGGTGGGGGAAATAAAGGGCGCAATTCTATTATTAGAACAACGCGCATTTGTTTGGGGAGGGAAGCGATGTGTCCAGGCAGAAGCATGACTCACGTGACAGTACCAGCCGGCTTGCTCGGAGGGGGGAGGGGTGGCGGCGCGAGGGTTGCATCCGGCTAACAATACCTACTCACTTCACAAGGTCACGTACATCGCCGCAAGCCTGCTTCACACGGTCACGAATCGCGCTGCAAGCCTGCTTCACACAACTCACCATACACGTTTCTACTCATAAAATTCACATTTTTCATGGATTTTTTTTGCTATTTTTTGACGGTTCCTCAAAAAGACTTTGCTATAACCGTGTTTTCGCTATTTCCGTGTTCGCTATAACGGGATTCTACTGTATCTATCATTTTCATGCATCAGTTAATACTTTACGGTCGGTTTTGTGAAACCACGTGCTCATCACCAACGACGCCAATACCATCATTCTAGAGTGAACAAAGGGACATTGTGCATTCATTCATACATCTACATCATTTTGCATATGGTTCACGTTAATTTCATTTCTTGTGTGCAGCCACATTCATCAGCGAGTACCACTATCGTCGTCATTGTGCCAACCATCACCATACCACTGCATACATCCATCATCCACGCCCGCTTCCCGAGCAAAGCAGTGGTCCATCACAGCAGCCATCGGTTCTCTGCTCTATAGGGAGCTGCATTTTCAAATGCCATGGGAGCACTCTGCACAACCCCGCATTCAACTCATACAGCACATATAGGCGCAAGCACGGTTTCTTTCCACCGCCACACATTGAACTGACGTAGCATAAAATCCATTCAGGTATGCTATATTCAGTACGTAATAAATCATTGTGCAAAGGGATAATATTGTTTTCATGCTATTCGCCCCTATCATATAAATGTGTTCATGGCAGATAAGTAAAACCAAACCATCACCACACCTGGAACGAGACAATCACTAGGCACGCGACCAGAACACCAATCCCCTGGGATAACAGAGTCTCGAAGTGTGATACTGTGAGTATCGCTGGCTCCCATCCTCATAACCATCAATTCAGTCTATAAATCAAGTCACGTCTCGTACCTACAGTGTCAAATATTATAATACAGTTCAGTAATTTCAATGTATTTAGCTGATTGTGCTGTGGTTATTTTCAAATGTTTACAGTGAAAAAACTAGAGCATCCATCAAAAATGCATTTTAGATAAGAAACTTGTGGAAAAATTTTTTCCAGCAAAATTCAAAGGTACAGTAATTATTGGCTTTGTGCTATACTGCCCCTTTAAATGGTGGCAAACCGTTGATAATATGTGCGTGCTCCAAAGCAGGTTAGTAAAAAAAAAAAAACTACAATTACAACCAGTTCAAACTACATCATTTATGTAACTTTTAACCACAGTTATTTACTTGACGACATGTTCACTGAGCTGATGGAATCTGCCGATTGTTAGACATTTTTTCTTGTCAGGCACTAAACTCCTGCATTCCGTCCAACGAGCATTACTCCACTGGCTTATTAAAAAAAATGGCGGATAAAATTATGCATGCAGTGGTGTTTCATGTTTATTTATTTTACTAACTTCATTTTAACACACACTATATTGTGGCCAATTTTGCCCTACCCCCCCCCTTCCAAAATTTTAAAATTGCATTTTTTCTGCAAAGTCTATCCAATGGGGTCCTGATTTTCGTAGTTTTTTGCGGTAAAATAAGACAAGTTATCAATAAATTAAAATCTATATCACAAGATCTGATTAAAAGGGTACCCTTGAACAGTAAATATGGCCGACCCTTGCCCTGGAGGAGGAGAAGAAGAAAGAAAAAAGATAGAAAGAAAGAATAAAGAGAGAGAGAACACAGAGTGTCTCCTCATGCACATAAATCTGTATTGTTTCACACAAAAAACAGTAAAAAAATATTTGAAGTTTAAATTTATATCAATAGACAGACGTCTTCCGATTAAAATCACACCTATGAACAATCACTATGACTGACTCATGTAAAATAAAAGAAAAAAAAAACATAGAACACCAAATACGGATATCTCCTTGTGAGCGCATAGTCTTGATGTTCGTTGCATTTTGCTGAAAAATAAACCTAAAAAAGTTTACAAGACTCTTGTAAAAAAAAATCAAAGACACAATGCAATTTTATTTTTTTTGGAGGCAGAGGGATTGGTCTACTTTCCTTTGCAACATCAAAAGTATGGATCAAAATTTCTTTCACTCTCAGGTCTCATGGTTTTGAAAAAATGAAGTGAATCCTGAAGACAGCTTTGAGGTTTGTGCTATACTGTGTTCAGTACTTGTGCCCTTTAATGATGACACGTCAAAGAGTCGATTTAATGCAAAAGTGGCACTGTCGAGTCCAAACTTAAGACACATATAACATTTTTACCCGTTACCCAGTCATGTTTACTTTCTAGATGCTCGCCGTGCTGATGAGTAGTATTGATAACGCATACTCCTCTTATGAACTACTCATACAAGTAAACTACATATTCTTTGGATGCAGTTCCTTCTAATTATATAGTTCACCATCTGAAAAAGTTCTAGTCGAGACAGGGATTTGTACAGTTGTCGTAAAATACACGTACAAAGCTCGAACGTTTTTGGTCATAACTGTTATATGGTATTTGTTTTTAACTATAAGTGTTATTATTCTATCATGGATTGCCGATATTCTGTTCTAACAAAACTTCAGAGTACATGTCTAGATTTTATGTGGTTAATCCAGTCCCCAAAGCCTTAATTACGCATGTTAGACGTTGTTGTGAATCAACCTTAATTATGATTCAAATATTATTGAAACAAACTTTGTGCTGAAAACAATGTTTTACGGACATAACATACTTACGCACGGCAATGTAACAATGCTAACTCAACCACGAAAATAAGTTTCACAGCAACAAAATACAGGTGGCAGCATGTCTTTTTTCTTTAAAAAAAATTTAAGTTACAATTTTTTAATCTTAAAAACATCAAAGAATAAGAATAGAAATTCGATGTGTTTAGTTGACAAGTAGTTGAAAGGTGGAACCAACACACAACGAAAGACACAAACTGCTTCTTTCCTCGAACTGAAGATTATAAGGTTATAATACATAGGAAGTTCACCGTCACGATACATGTCCTTGCATTCTGTCCTCTCAGTCGTTTCTACTAAAACTACCTGCTATCATTAATTGCTTATGCCAAAACTAAGTAAACGTCCAAATGCTTGAAGTAAAGGACAAAAAATTTTTGCAACACTGGAAACAACATTACAATTCTGAAATAATTTTACTAACCTTGTTCCTCTTGTCAAGTTCATGTAGTGTTTTGCGCACCTCAAGCTGCTGTTTACGTACACTTTCCAGAGCTTTCTTGTTGTTTTCTTCTGCGACACTTGTGGACAGTGACCATTCGTGGATACGTTGTGGCAGAACCTACAACACATCCAAATATTCAAACATAAATACGAAGAAAGGTACTAATATACAGTAATGTTGCGTGCCATGTTCCTGGAGGCCAGTGGTCGGCGGCTGTTTCGTAACACCTTGAGGGCTGGCCGATGACTCAAAGCCCGGGTGGCTCATAGTGGGAATTCCGCCGACACTACGTCATAGATACCTGTCCCAACTGCGTCTTAACCCTTCGAGGGCGGCCGACGTGACTAGAAGCTCATCCGAAACATGATGAAATATCTATTCTTAGACTCCCTGTAATGCGGGGAATAACCGACTGTCTGGGCTAGTATAAAAGCACAGAATCGGCACATTTGAGAGAGTTCGCTATTGGAAGTATTAGAGGAAGGTGCTACGCCTGTGGAGAAAGACTGGTGAAGACATCTTGGTGACGTCAAAGTCTACTGTGAGGCGGCAGGCGGCTACCTGCGGAGCAGTGTTGGCGATATAAGAGGACTGCTGCGGCGGGCTGACAGGCGAAGAGGAGGTGCGCGACGGGAGTCGAACAGAAGACCTCAAGAGTGAAGACAGCGGTGCACTCGGGGTGCTGTGCAGCACATGGTGAACCATCATCACTTCGGACTGATAAGGTTGTACATTGTCATTATTAGAAATACTGTTGCTTGGATATATGACTGAATTTTATTGTGATTTATAGTGTTTAGTTAATTGATGGTAGACTTTTCTTGTGCTTTAATTGTCAAAATTAATTAACGTGTCTGTGACACAGGAGTAATTGTGTGCATAACTAATTGTGTTGTGAGAGTTCTAGTTGATTA
>PNEQ01084382.1:0-44895 GCA_003012365.1 Medauroidea extradentata | reverse complement strand
ACGTACAAAGCAGTACATATTGCCGCTTCTTTTGCTTGTAGAAATGATAGCGTACTGGTTTCCTCACGTTTCTTGTGATTAATGACTGACTACCCCTCCTCCCCGGACGCCCCTCGATAACACGGACAAATCGTAACTCGGACAGCTTCTCCCCCCTTTTAGTCCGAGTTATCGAGGGTTCACTGTATATATATATATATATATATATATATATATATATATATATATATATATATATATATATATACATACATATATATATACATATATATACATATATATATGTATATACATATATATATGTATGTACACACACATATATACATATGTACATATGTACATATATATGTACAGTGAACTCTCGATAACTCGGACCTCGATGTCCCGGACTTCGGATAACTCGGACAGAATTTCAAAACACAAAATTAAAAATGATTTTTTGGTCAAAAATCATAAGAAAATTTTATCTGCCTCATTTAAATCCATCACATTTTATTTAATAACAGTATTAAGCTTTAAAAGCAGTTGCTCATCGCTACGTAGCCTTTAATAATCCCACCGTAAAATATCTGGCAAGTTCCGTGTGGTTAAATGTTGCTAGCGAGGCGCGTGAGTAGAGATGCAACTCAGCAAGTGCGCGAGTGGAGATGCAACTCAGCAGGCAGACCTCGCTTCTTTATCTTTCCTCCCTCTTCACCGCGGGAACCAGACACGCACGTGCGTCATAAATAAACATTTCAGTATGATGCTGGTGAATTGGACGGTAGCTATAGGTCACAATGGCACCTAAAGGGAAATTTATTTAGTTCTGGTAAAAATCACGGTAGTACAAGATGGTGAGGCAGCGCAAGGGAGGCTATGATGGATGGCTAAGGGGGAAGGGAGGAAGGAGACGTAGCTGGCAACAAAGAAAAGAGAGAGAGAGGACACGGGAGTACAAGACGGTGAAGCAGCGACTACGATGAAAGGCCAAGGGGGAGGGGGAAGAAGCGAAACTAACGATGATAGCCCGTTCAGTCAAAGCAAAATCGATATTTAATTAAAAAAACCACATATCACCCCTGTACAATACTGAGAGTTCGAATTACGAAAAATCTTAAAAATCTATTTGCGGCCATTTACCTAATCATTATCCTGAAGCAAAAATAAACAGAATATCTCTATGGGTTCGACATATGTATATAGAAGACTTATCTAACATATATTCCAGTTCCTTATACTTCCTAAGAGACGGAAATTCCAAAAATCCTTGAGTCACATTTTATACTACTTTGCTAGTGTCTTTTGGACGTGAAAAACATTGCAATAGACTGCTGGGTTCAAGATACATTAACGATTAATTGAGAACACTTTTCACTCCTTTTCAACTCCTTAGGTGGAGAATTTTGAAAATTCCAGAAATTACTTTTTAGGTATTTGAGTAAGCATCAATCTTGAATTAAAATCACATCACTATATGTGGTGCGCCAACCTGGCGCACGGCACGGTGGCCGTGGTCACCGCATCGCCGCCACCTTCACCGGCGCGCCAAATTGGCGCACCGCACCGCACGGCACGGTGGCCGTGGTCACCACATCGCTGCCACCTTCACCGGCGCGCCAGGTTGGCGCACCGCACGGCACGGTGGATATATATATATCCATTGTGAATCAAAAACATATTTTACCCTTTGTTTACCTCTTTGGGGCCGAATACAGAAAATATATTTAAATGGTATTTAAAATATGTATATAAGCATCCATCTAAAGCAAAGAGCTCTTCGATGTCTCGATTGGTTAGATAGATAAGGAGGAATAATCGAAAACCCAATTCACATATTTTCACTTTCATAATTATCAAATTTCGAAATATCTTTTAAGGTCCTGTCATAGTCATTTGTATATGTAACCAATTGAAGTATAAACCACGATAGCCAATTGCGCTCCAGCTATAAAGATGATTTATAAAAATTTATTTTCCCTCTTTTTACTGCTTGGGGGTCGAATTTTAAAACATCCTAAAACTACTTTTTGGGTATTTACGTAAGCAACATTTTAAATTGAAAATAAACTCTCTGTCCTGAAGGATTTAATAGGTATCAATAGTTAACCAGAAACATAAATGTTGAATTTCAAAGACTTCTGAAATTGTCTAAAATGCATTTCTATGTGTGTCCTATTAAAGTAAAAATCACTATGAAAGGCCGTTGGGTTCCAGCTCTAACAAAGTTTTCTCCAAAATACATTTCACCTCTTTTCACCCCCTTAGAGGTTGAATTTCAAAAATTCGTGAAATTACTTTTCAGGTATTTGAGTAAGGATCAATCTAAAACAAAAATCACATCACTATATAAAAAATGAATGTAGTCTATATATGTTGATTATGGATCGAAAACACACTTTACCCTTTCTTTACCTCTTTGGGGCCGAATTCAGTAAAAAACATTTAAATGGTATTTAGATATTTACATAAGCATCAATGTAAAGCAAAGAGTACTTCAATATCTTGATTGGTTTGACAGATATAGAGGAACAATCGATAACACAATTCACGTATTTTCACCCCCTTAATTAAAGAATTTCGAAACATCTTGGAGTCCTATGTTAGTCATTTGTATATGTAACCCATTAAAGTAAAAATCACAACAATAGCCAATTGGGTGGGTTAGTTGCCAAGTGGTTGGTGTAAGTCCAAAATGCAAATATTTCAGGAGAGAGAATTTAAAGTTTGCTGTATCTGTATTAAACTTCAGGGATTACTTTAATATTTAATACGTAATGCAATGGAAAAATGTAGTGGACTAAGACGCACACCATTTTGTATGTATGTAGACCTCACTGCAAGCAATTCTGTAGTGGTGCAAGTCAATTTTCGATTTTTTGTGACTTACACCACTTGGCAACTAACCCACCCAATTGTGCTTCAGTGATATAGACAATTCATAAAAAACACATTTTGCCCCTTTTTACTGCTTGGTGGTCGAATTTCAAAAAATCCTACAACTACTTTTTGGGTATTTACGTAAGCAACATTTTGAAGTAAATACCAACTCTCTGAATTCGATAAATATCCATAGTTATTCAGAAACACATTTAAGGTCTTTTCACCCCCTTAAATGTTGAATTTCGAAAAATCCTTAAATTGGCCAATACACACTTTTATGTGTGCCCCATTAAAGTAAAATTCACGATGATAGGCTGTCTGGTTCGAGTTCTATCGACCTTCCTTCGAAAATACATTTCACCCCTTTTCACCCTCTTTGTGGCTGAATTTTGAAAAATCCCTTCTTAGTGCTCGCCTACGACCTGAGGGGAACCAATACAAAAAAATTTTACGATTCTAAGTTCAATGGTTTGGGCTCACGTCCGGTCAGGTCAGGTCAAGTCAGTCAGTGTTCATTTTTATACATAGAGATTATATTTATTGTGATTTATTTCATTTATTATATTTTATCCACTACATATAAACTACATAATGCGCTAACTTCAAATAAATGTACTGTACTTAACTAAGCCTCTTTTCTCATACCTTTAATTATTCTTGCTGAATTCTTGAATAAAGAAGACACAAAGAAAAATTCACCATATTGAATGATACCGGTATTTAATGCCCTTTTAAAGTTAAAAAGCTTATATCAAAACTAGTCTTTTTTTTTGTTACCAAAAGTGAACTACTTTCAGAATATGCAAAATACAAGTAAGAGCTTAAAAAACAATTAGTAACTGAAGGGCACACTGTACACACAAACACATAATGCAAGTAACCATCTGAGTCACACGGACTTGAGTCCCACCTGGAGAGATTGTAAAAAGTAAACAATGTACAATGATAAAGTTCCAGTGAGAACAGATACATACCATGCTAAAAGCGATGCCACCATGCCACGAGAAAAAACAGACCTACCTTACTTCTGCCTTACATTGCAGTAGAACAGCTTATAGATTAACAACAATTAACGCTGCTGATAAAAATTATTAAGTTTTAACTAATTTGAATTTAAAACTTGAATACACGTAGCTGCTAAAAATTAAGAGTTGACATGCTTTCGTGGTCTTTGAAGGCACCAACCAGTAATTTGGCAAATTAACTAAGTGAATAAAGTTTTATTTATTATCTGTCAGTCACTCACAAAAGATGAAGAATGTTTTCATAGTTCCTCACCATGTTCAGCCTCGCCAGTGGTAGTGACAACGCCATAGACGGCCACGCTACGAGGGTGCAAGATAGAAAGGTGTTGCTGGTAGGAACCTCTGTAACATACCAGCACCCCTAGATCACATCCTCTGCTGAAACTGTGTACACTCATTATACAATCACACTTACGGCACACTAACGTTAGCTGACATGCAAATGCGTAAGACTGACGCCAGAAACAATTACAACCATTCATTTTAGGATGGTTGGTAAAACAAAAATAATAACCCAACTGTGCATACAGTATTCAAGTATAAACTTTTGGTCTGATATTTTAAGGAATTTTGACAATATTCCATATCAAATTCAAAATATTCAGTGGATAATTTCATGTCCGACGACGATGTACTGTTAGGCTTCCGTAACGTCAAAGTCAAGTGTGAATCATTTTATTTAAACTGTGACAACACAGAGATATAGATTTTGCTTCATTTATTTGGTTAAACAGGCATTAACTAACAGTTCTAACAATTATCAAATTTGGCTCATCTGTTATTTATGATCATTTCAAATCATAGTCATATCACAAAATGTTACATAAGATGAAATATTTAACCTTACACTCTAGTTATTAAACAATCCTTTGTGTCATTTGTGATGATGTTAACTACGTTGCTTTTAACAATTACTTTAATAAATAGTTTATCGCAAACTTATGTGATTAGTTGATGATTCTTTTCTTAACATTCATTAACTGGACACATCCTAAGTACTAACCTCATAAGCTTTAACTTAATTATAAACACTATGTTTAGTTTAGGTTCTTAAGTAAGGAATACATTTAATGAGCAGTATAGTTCTTTCACAGTACACCCAATGTTAATACTTTCAACATAACTGCTGAGCAAGTTTGCATATACATTTCGTGACAACATACAATGTTCAATATTCCATCTCCACTTTTTTCTTTTAACAATACACCTTAACTTTCAGACAAAAACAATTTTCTGCATTAAAAGGAGAAGAATATTGCTACAGGAATTAAAATCTAGAAAAAATATTATCAGTTTATGTTTTTGGGAGTTTTTTGATAATGAAAATACTTAGTCCTTCATTGTTTTCAGGGCAAAAAAAAACTTATAAGATCCTATAGCCATGTAGACCTAACCGAGATGAACAAAAAAAAGTCAGCGGTGGAATATGTATGGATTCAACAGGTACTAAGCTCTGCAGAACATATTTTGCTACGTACATCCCTAGCCTTGCTTGCATCAGGGCTCTGAGGTAGGCAGCGCTCTTAAATAATAAACGTTTAACACATTATGCTATTGGAATTGGATGAATCTGTGGATAGGTTCTAAAAGGGCATGGTAAATGGGAATGCCTCAAGAAAACCCTCTGGTAAACAGTTACGTTTGTCAAGTTTCTTACATGCAAACATTAGATAGAACCCAACCAGTGATCTAATCCAGATTCAGGGCCGGCTCTCTGCAAATTTCAGAATGGTGTGACGTCTTAGGAAGACTCCCCCCTTCCATGCCTAATCCGTTACTGTTCCATGTTATTTAGACAAACTAGAAAAATCATAAACTCTTTTACATTACAGCGAGTGGAGAGACATGCGTGTTTCTTCACACTGATTATACTGGTTACCAATGTCTATATAAGTATTAATGCTTTCAGTTTGTAATATTGAACGTATTCAGCTTTATTTATACAGGTACATAGTTTATTCATATCATTTTATTCAACAACTAGCCTTTTATTTTTTTCGAATTTTTGGGCCTGGTTTGGCCCTCAAGCAGGCCTTTTCCAGATTGCCATAGTTGGACGCACGTGGTTTCACAACTACGTGACAATAGTTCCTGAGATAGAGAAAGTAAGCTATCCGTAGAAGGCAGCTTACGAATACATACCGGTAGTGGGTAAAATCTACACGGTAGTAATGGTCATGTGATCAGATGTATTCAGTCGTTTGATGTTAAAACAGTGTTTTTTCGAGCATATGAAAACTCTAAGATTAGTATGTTGGCAGCCTATTTAAAAAATGTGGCAAGATGTGCAGAAGCTGTATATTCAGTTGCTGATCTGACAAATCTGTATTATTATACCAAGTTCAGATAGTGCAGAATATCCATTTATACTGGTACAATATATGTATATGGCAATACAATTGCATACTAGTAATGTATACTGTACAAAAATGCTAGAATTAACGTCTGAAAATTTCCATAGCAATAAGGGACTACAATGTGAAAGTTCTCAGACACATAACCGCTGGTTTTTGAATTAATAAAAAGTTTACTACATGTAACTAAATTTGAAATGTTAAAAATTTATATGTTCGGAAGGCTGAAATAATTAATTATATAATTTTTCCATACCTGAGTTATGTTCTTCTACCAATAGTTTAACTTGATAAACTTCTCCACACTTCTTGTCCAACAAAACTACTACATTCTCACATATCTTCTTTGTTCAAAGTGCACTCAAGTACCTTACAACATATTTTCTTTTGTATACACATGCGGGAGCCTGTGTCTATTTACTTTCAAGGCATTCTTTCTAATTTTTCGTCTGCTGGCGGCTATCTACGCTGCTCGGGAGCAGAGCAGACTGAAGTAGATTCAGCGAAGAGATTGAGTTGCATATTAAAAGATTTTTGAAAGTAGATAAACTGTACATGCACAAGGTTCTTGAACTGTTTGTTTTACAGTAATGTATAATCTATCGAGTGAATAGTTAAGTTTTCGTAAGTGCCGTAATAGATAAAAACAAGTCACCCACAAAATTTACAGAAATATTTTCATATGCTAGCAACAGACAGCTGCCCTCTACATATCTACTATCATGTTGCCAGCTGTGCATTTCTACAGATTCATAACCAAGTAATTCGCCAACACTGTCTCTAATTTGTTCTCTGTTACGTATTTACCTAACAGTATAGGCCTACTTGTGAAAGTTAGTTTTTGAAAGTTTATTAAAATAAATTGTGTAAGAAATAACTGTTCATGTCTCAGACTGAAAAATGTGTCCAAAACATGGCATTTAAAGTCCACCTCAATTCCTGATAGCATTAAATCGTCATAAATGTGCTTTAGTAGAAGGGGTTTACATATTTACAATAAATCTTTACTAACTGTAGATGGGACACTGTGAATCCATATGCTGTGTTACAATTTGAAATTAATCATGTATAAAACTGAGTATTTTTCTACAATACAAAAAGCCCTTGTAAGAGGAAAACAATAGACATCACCCTGTTTGTGCATAAAATAAAAGTCTGAAAAACTGAGATTGTCAACCACATACAGCAAACAAAATTCCCTAATAATTTTCACATCTTGAAGGGCCATGAATATATTTTACCTGGATGTTTTTAATACTTACAGAACTCTGCCGGGCTGTAGAAAATATTAATATTTTATCGACAAAAATCTTGATTGACTGACTCAAATGGGATTCGGTCGTTACATTAATAAAAACAAATGTGTCTACCAATAGACATATCTCTCTGTTAGCTACATTTTCAAATATCTTTGAGAAGAGTATTAGACTACTGAATCACTTTGAGAGATACACAATTTTTTCAAACTTACAGTAAAGTACGGCTTCAAAAGAAATTATTTCACTAATGATGCAATATACAAGCTAAACCACAAGCATCTTAAATACACTTGGTAAAAAACTGCCAGTAGTTGGAATGTTCTGTGACTTATCAAAGGCTTTTGACTACGTTAATCATGAGTAACTCCTGTAAAAACTAAAATGTAGTGGCATAAGAGGTAAATTTAACAAACAAACGCATGCTTTTGTACCTATCAGACAACAAGAAGTTTGCCTCAAAGATGACAATAACATTGCTTACTCTAAACCTGGCCAAATAAGACAAGGTTCTATTCTCGGACTTCTGCTATTCCTTGTTTAGATAAATGACCTTCCAGACTGCCTCAATACTAGTTGTTATACCTATTTTGCTTACAGATGAAGGGTATATCTGAGTATATCTAGCGACAATATCGAGTTGAATATTTAAAGACCTTGAGGGCCGATAGATCTTTATCGCATGGCGTTCTTGACCAGTTTTACAGTATTATCTATTAGTCCAGAAAATATACGAAAAAATATGGACAAATTGCAAGAAAAGCTTTTTTTTACATCAAATCCACCTTCCGGTTTTTACTTTTTTCCGGAATTTGTCCCGGAAAAATGCGGACAAAATTAATAAGTCAAAAACGGTGAATCTTACAACAAAACTTGTAGAGACAAAAATTAAAAAGCACAAAATTTACCATGACATTACCAAAATTCATGAAAATTCGCTTAAAACTTAGTCTTCTTTTCCAGGATTAGTCACGGAAAATTATTAAAATACGAAATAAATTGAAAATGGTGTAGTTTACAGCAAAATATTTCAGATAAATAGGTAAAGTGCTTAGCATTTCCCATATTATATTAAAATTTCATACTAATTCACATAAAATCAACATTTTTTTCTTCAGATTTTGTCCCGTAGAAGCTATAGTACGATAAAACCGACACCGCACATTGTATTGTCATCGTACCAACGCAGGGGTCAGGTACGTTAACGCCCGGTCTCGATGCGTTTGTGTGTGTAATCTCAGAGTGCTCCCGCCATCCAAAAGTGTAATGTGACGCCGGTGTTTTGTGGTGCCAGTGTTTGCTTGCTGGGGTTAGCAAAGTCAAATCAATGCAGAGCAGAGCAAGGTGTTGTGTTTAAGTGCGCCGCCACGATCATTACATGTGACGTCATGTCTGACACGTTGCCAGAAGAGGCACGTGGGAGAAATAATTTTGAACTGGAAATTATTCACACAGTTTTCAGGACTAGATATTTTCTATTTAAAATACATTACTGGATATCGGCCTGCGGCGAGTCATGTATCCTTCCGCCTACGCATTGGCACCTGGCTTACCACAGCGCTCGCCTCCCCCCAGTTGTAAGACAGGCAGCCGACAGTATAGACGCACTGCGGGATCATCTTTGATACTCTGATATGTTTAGTTCTGGTTGTTAAACCTTTCTACGTCGCTTTCATCTTTGTTCTGCAGTATACCCTCGTACATATATTTCACATCTAAAAGTTTCTACGCTTACTTTAAAACCCGGCATCTGCCTTCCGCGGACCCAAGCTAATTTATGGTGCTAGCTGCCTCCAAACTATCAAGTAACCTCATTGTTTTGTCTTTGCAATGCCTCTAAAACAGTGTTTTATGCAGTTCTCACCCTTGTAACATATTTTTTAAACACAGTATTTTCGTGTCCAGTGTATTTTTGTGAATTTTACGTAAAGTGACAACTGACTTTCATATAGCCCTAGGATGTGAGTGTGCGGGCCATTCCAAAAGAGCCCAAATAAGGTAGTGTTTTTTCAGGTGCTTCCCTATCTACCTTCAGATCATCAGCTTCTATAACGCCAGGCAGAGAGAGAGGGTACGCCAGCACGGACGGACCAATGTCAATTCCGAGCCTCATGTTCCCAGCTACATCATTAGTCTGGTGGCACCCACACTGAATCCAGCATTATCATCTATACCTAACACCCTCCACGACCAACAGTATCACCATCACGCAGCATCACAACTCTCCACTGGACGGCGACACGGCGCCTAACACGGGGCGAGTTGAAAACACCAGGAAACAACAAGCTTACAAAGGAAGGAAGACCTGAGAAGCCACGCTACGACCACGTGGGTAGACCGCCATCTTGGAAAGCTACAGCGCATGACCCTCCTAGCTGGCACCTGGAATAACGGTACCGCAGTCACGCACAAGCACATGTAAGAGCAGCTTAGCTAAAGAGTGTCACGCACGCAGACAACCTGTTCCCAGGCTTGCTCTTCGGGGAAGTAAACAAACAGTGTTGCCGATGTTCTAAATGTAAAGGGGAGAAGAACTCTGCTAGTGCGAAAGTCAACCATCTCGTAGACCTCAGTCCGCCCAAGACGACCAGCATATGTGTATGCCTGTATTATGCAACTTGCTAGGGAAGAACAAAAATCAGTGTGTATCGCAGGACTTCTGGGTGCAAGACTCTGTTCTCTTGAAAAATGTACTATAGTAACAACCAAAAATAATCATTTAAAAAAGTATGTTAAGTGGTTTATAGAACTGTTCAAAACAAGATCATAATAGAGACAATAACATGAAAGCCTGAAAAGTGTATGTAAAATACTAGGCATCACTAGGTCTTTGGCCAATTATAACTTACAAAATGGAGTTTGCTGCAACGTCTTCAGGCTTGAGGTTCACTAATAAAAATTATTATTCTGCCTGTGACTCAGCCATTTTCTTGCATGGTTGGTCATCCTAAACAATTTACTGAACCTTCTGGTAGCACTGCCAAGTCACCTCAACATAGTATGGGCCCAAACTTTATAGAATTCAACTGGCTTAAAAAAAATTCATTGCAATTTTTAAGTTGCCACAGAGAAGTCTGTGGGTGTTCCAGCCCAAAAACAGGGGCAGGAAATTCTTTATCTCACATCCTAAGCACTTCCTCTCTTAAAACATACTTTACAATTTTATAGAACAAAAAAAGTACTGAAATAACTCAAAAATGAATTTCCAGCATTAAAAATGACCTATGTTAAAGTTATCACATGTGTTATAGTTATAGATTTCACAAAATATTTAATTACAAAATTATAATCCATAACATGTAAACATCATATGAATGTAAGCTTCCACAAAATCATAAGACAAACAATCCCAAAAGCAAATACGACAGAGTTGTGAAATATTTGGAGTTAAGTTTTTCTGTTCCTTCAATCCGTAACTTGATACAATCTCTGTATTCACTATGTTGTATATTATTATATTTTTTCTATTTAAATAATAATGAAAACAATATCGTAATACACTATACCTAATGTCCTGCAATAAATAATACACGTGGACCAAGCTGCAGGCAGACAGATAGCTTCGCATCAATTTGCAGTAAGGGACTTTTTTGGCCACACTGGCATATTTTCTTTCCCGACAGGTTTTAGACTATATATTATTTTCTTTTTCTGTATCTAAAGGACAGACATTTTACTAAAAATTAACCTACTATTTAGCATATTGTAGCAAGAACTATGAAAATATTTACAAACAATACATTTCTTCATTAAAAAGCACCATCTTGTTTACTTCTGTTTTGATTTACCTAAATAATCTTAATATGCTGAATCCAATTTACTACTAAACGTTACTCTCATGCAACACTATTTTTGGAATTGTTTTTCCCACCCTTCAAGATTTGTGAAAAGTATTCATAGTTTTTTATTGCGTTAAACAATAAATACATGATTTTAGGCAATAAAAACAGTCATCTTAAAAAATTTTTATAAATAAATAATTAAAAGTTTTCCTATTTTTTTTATAAATTTTAAGTTTATTTTTCTGCCGATTTACAACCAATTATGGAGCAGCACCAGAATGATAAGGGCGGGGGAAATGGGATATCCCCAAGAAAACCCGCCGACCAACGGCATCATCCAACACTATTTCCATATGCCAAAATCTGGAGGCTAGACCGTGTCGGGAATCAAATCAGCCACTGTGGCCCCCTTTCATACAGTAAGTTACTATGCTTCCGATGCTGGTTGGCTACAATGAAACAGAATTATTTGCTTATGGTCATAAAGTTTAACTTGAAATAGACAGCAAGATCACTATTTTAAAAAACAATTATGTGGGAATTTAATTTCGGAAATGTACTTTGACATGTTAAAATTTTGCTATCCTTTACTATCAATATAATAGTGTTGAGAACAGGCAAAACAATTGATGCCATCAATGTGAAATGGCATTGGTAAATATGAAGTGTCTCATTTACTTTATACTTCGAATCTCTATCTCACACAACAGTCTTGTAGGAGGATTTCATACACCAAGTATAGCAGTGGTTGTAACTGGCTTAAATTTTCTCAGACCATCTGCTATCTTATATCTCAATAGTTTCCTTTAAAGTGCATCTAAAATTATATAATCACTTGTATAACTATCGTAATAGTGTAAAATATGACAACTACATTCCTATAACAATTCTTTTATTTTTAAGTTGCCACGAATTTTATATGCCTGCTTGTTTCCGCCTGTTACGTCTACAATTTTTAGCAAAATTCTATTTCTCTTCTCCGAAAAATGAAATCTGAATAACCTGAAACCAATTGTCTGCACTGTTCACACAATTTGGTACAAAACACCACACCAATATCAAAACAAACATACAACACAAAATAAAAGACACTATTATCATATGTTAATTGATAATAAATCGAGCAGAGTTCATCCAACCGGCTATTTTTTGGCCAGTGTTTTTTTGTGGTATTTGTAACAAAATATCATTTGTATATATTACAACAAATACATAATGTATAGTTAAACTATAAACATAATAAATGCTGTGTAGAAAACCAAGAGAGAAGTTTGATCGGGTCGCTGATATAACCTGCACGCCAATGAGATATTCTCAGTCGCATAACTGTCACCAAACTAAGAGATATTCACAGATATCTTCGAGATAGGTATCAAAATTTCAAATAACGTTTCCTCTGTCTTTTGCCTCTTGATACCCCCTATCTATCGCCAAAAACAAAAAAGTTCCTAGCTTACTTATTTTGCCCGGCATTCCTGTCAGCAGAGAACATAACAGTGTTAAAACCATTTTTTTTTAAATTAACTGACATACAAAAATTTAATGTTCAGTACAATTGACAGAACAGTTCATAAATATACTGTAAAATATTTTTAAGTAAATTTACTAAATAGTTTTTGATTTTTGATGAGTTCAATTTGAAAGTTTATTGGGCGCACACGAGAGCTTTTGACCTCGCCTAGTCATCAATTGTGTGCAGCATGTTGTCCCTCTTCACATCAATTCTCCCATTTGACTTGATCTTCACGGATTCTTAGTGTGAGCAGCTAGTTCAGCTAGCTGCTAAAAGATAGCACGTCTATGCAGTGTATATAGTGTGACTAGTCATCACGGAATGTAAACCACCCTAACTCCTGTTGCAGGGCTCATATCTGCAGTTCAATTGTAGTGAACCTGTGACATATGAACTATAGTAATTATATGTACTATATTAGCATTGATTTTAATTATTTTTAAATGTCACAGAAATACATTTTAACTACATATTGGAAAATTAATTTTTGCTATTTAATGAATTTTAAAATTATATTAATTAACATTAACATATGTAGTTTCAAAGCCCCGACATAATTTTTTTAAGAATGAATTTATTGTTATTCTGTATCACCCACAAGTCGTGAAATATAATTACATGGTTTTATCAAGAAATATTATTATTACACATGTAATACATTTTAAATACAACAGTATTTAATTGTGGATTGTTTTCAAGGTAATTTTGATTACCTACAATATTTAAAGTACTTTTACATGATAATTTTGGGTTCGAGATTAAGATTTTTGTAGTCCTTGTGAAAGGGTGTGACAACAAGAAAATTTTTGGTGGCCTTTTTTGAATGAAAGACGTCTGTGATTTTTATGCCATATTAAATCGTAAAATGAATGGTTCATCCTAATTTTAGGATAGATATTTGTGCTATCAAACTTGAGTTAAATTTGTAGACCAGCCAGTTGCAATAAGATGAGAACCGAGCTGCAGGAAATTTAATTATATTATTTTAGTGAACCTCAAGGCAGAAGAGGACATTGATTCTCACCATTTTGGTCACAGGTAAGTGGACCTGCAGAAATTTTCATGACACACACATTCAAGTACATTTTTGCCTAAATATCAATCCATTGTTAATGAAAGTTACTTACTGAGCATTACTTTGACTACAACATGATTGTTTGTAACATTTAAATTCAGTAATTTTATGAATAACTATTAAATCAGGGATAGTTAAACCTGTACCCAGTGGTCCAGGATAGGAAGCCTACATTGTTTTGAGCAGCAGATGCAAATTTGAAGTAATCCTAAGAACAACTTGTCATTATTTTTAAGTAAAAATTTTCTACATTTGTGTGAAATAATATATGATAATGGTGTCGTAACATTTAAAGTACTTAAGTGATTTACATACAGATAATCAGTTAAATTGAAGCCAAGATATATAAGAAGTTTCGAACTTTTAAGTAAATTTGAACCCTGAAAACTCACACTATATTTTACGAACTATTGAATGATATTTTGTATTATTTGGCTTGTCATTAAATTTTGGTTTCCAGTCGTTCCCTCAAAGTAATTCAGAATTTCAGTGCTTATTATATTTTACTTTAAAGCTACTATTATTTCTTTTATTTCTGAGTGTGTTGCTAAAGCTTGTTAAGCTTGAGATTGCCGAGTCTGAGAGGACTGCTATGTGGTAAATCACGGTGCTGTTTCGACATCAGTTCCAGTTGTCAAGTCATTTACGTCGCACCACACTATACACCTAGCATTTATAAACTACACCACCAATAATACACATTATCTATTACCAGCATGTTCTTCTAACCAGAGTTTAAAATAAACTTAAACTACCAGACAGTATAACTATTGTTATTCGAGACAAATTTCCACTATAAAATTAAAATGCAAATTATACCAAAAATAATAAGCTGTCACTTTCGTAAATGGTTTCAGGCCAATGTATAATACCTTACGAGATATCGTACATAGCAAACTGCCTAATTTTTTTGTAATTTCTGATATTTGCTCGAATGAAAACAACTCTGAAAAAAGTTATAAAAACCTTTAAAAAAATGTTTTTATTTTTGCTAGTTTAGTTGTAATTTATCTCTGATTGCTCTGCAATCTTAGTGAACCAATGCCCTTAAAGTTTCTATATTACTAGTTCTGCTTGCTGAAAAGTCAATGTAATTTTTTTTATAATTTAATGTCAAGATATTATTTGCAACCAAGTATTAATATTTGCAAAAATACAGTCTTTTCTTTCCATTAATTGCTTACGTTTTCATACTTATTAGAATTATAGTTTTGCCAGTGAAGAGGACTGTACTAGATTCTGGTTCCAGTTTAAGTGGCAAGTCATTAATAAAGATAAGAAATAATAATGGACCTAGAATAAAGTCTTGTGTAACTCCATGTTGTATATATTCTGATTGTGATGTATGTGATTGGAGGTTATATCATCTGCTACTACGACTTGACGTAAACGTTCTGTTAAGTAGGAAACAATTAACTTATTCACAGCACCTATTATACCATAATGCATTAGTTTTTTAGTGATGTGTTTGTGATTTACACAATCAAATGCAACAAATCACAGAATATCAAAGCATTTAGTATAGAAAATATTACTTTGAACTATAGGTTTTAGTAGACAGATATTTCCTGCTGCCAAATTGTGATTCTGACATAAAATTATAGAAATGTGATTGTTAATTTGTTCATATTTGGCTTATAAAATTTGTATTATCTTGGCATTCTTTATGAATAGTAGTTTTACAGTTGCAACTTTTAGTCTTTCAGGGAAATCACTTGTATCTAGCATACCATTGCAAATATGATATAAGGGGACATTAATAAGATCTTTACATTTTTTACTAGGACATTGCTAATTTGGTCATTACCAGGCAAGTTAGTTGGCTTAAGGTATTGAATACTATTTATTATTTCGGTAGGAGCGGTATGATGAAAAAAAATTTTCACATGACCTAGGATAACTTTCATTGAGATATTCCAATAATAAAGTTATTCTTTGGAAATTATTAACAAGTGTTAAAAGTTTAGCAAAAATTTGCAAGTGGGCAATTTTCTGAGATCTTTGAGATAGAGGTCTAATAATTAGAAATAAAAGAGTTGAATTAAGTTATTGATTTATTAGCTCACAACGCTTTCAAAAATACACAAACATAAATTTAACAATGACTTTCATAATACCTTTAAGTATGCACACAATTACTACTGTGCCACAGAAACGTTAATTAACTTTGACAATTAAAGCACAAAAATATTTACGATTAATCAAAGACTACAAATCGCAATAAAAGTTAAGTCACATATCCATTCAACAATCTTTCAAATAGTGACAATGTACAACCTTAACAGTCCGAAGTGATGATGGCTCACCATGCGCTGCGCAGCACCTTGAGTACACCACTGTCTTCACTCTTGAGATCTTCGGTTCGACTCCTGTCGCGCACATCCTTGTTGTCCGTCGACCCACAGCAGCAGTCCTCTTGTTTCGCCCAACACTGCTGCGATGGTATGTGCCTGCAGCCTCACAGTAGACTCTGACTTCACCAAGATGACTTCACCAGTCTCTCTCCACAGGTATAGCACCTTCGTCTAGCACCATCAATTAGTGAACTCTCCCCAAATCTGTTGCTTCGGCGCTTATACACTCAGACGAAACTCTGGGGATTCAACGAATTACAGGGGTCTAACAATAGACATTACACCATGTTTCAGGCGTGACTCGAGGCTCATAGGCCGGTCTCGTAGGGTTAAGGCGCAGTTGACACATGTCTGTGACTCCCATCACGTAGCCACCAGGTTTGTGAGTCATGGGCTAGTCCATAAGGTTCCAGCTTCCAACCATCCAGCCTTAGAATTACAGCATGCAACACAAGATTTCCTCCACGAGACGAAATAATGATTAACTGCTTGAACAATTTCTTGTGGATTATTTATAGCTGTACCATTTACCTTCAGCTTAATACTTTTATTACTACTGTTGATACCTAGCAATTGCGTATGATATTAAAGAAGCGTGTTGATAATATATGTTTCTGTAACCAACGTAGTTTGAAATTATTATATTCAAATACAGTACAGTATTTGCCAGCATATAGGACGACCCCGCACACAAGACGAGTCATGGTTTTGAAGGTACAAAATCTTGAAAAAAAAAAAAAAAAAGTAAAATACTAATTTTGAAAATCCCAACAGAAAAATATTTTTTTTCTTTGCCAGAAACATTAAAAGTTTAAATATTTTAAATGCATTTATTACCGTCATATAAACATCATAGTAGACACACAAACTAATAACATTGGCTACTATTGCCCTCCGGGCGGCCAAGAGCCAAAGAAATGCACGGAGGCGGACGGCGACATCAGTTGCCAGTAGCTGTGCGCAACTTAGCAACGCCGGGCTACAACAGCTGCTTGCAAGATCATTGCATCCCTGTGCACTGTTGTCAAATGCAGCCTAGCACTAGACAGAAGACACATGAATGTGTAGTATGGTACCCAGATCCTCATTTTCTACGCACGAGAATTTTGTGCTGGCGAAACAAATGATCTTGGCACGCAGTACCTAGATCCTCGTTTTCTCCGCCCGAGAGTTTTGTGCTTGTGAGACAAAGGATCTAAGCATGTGGACCTAGATCCCAGTTTTCTCCGCCCGAGCGTTGTGGGCTGCCGAGACAAAGGATCTAGGCACAGATTCCAGCTGCATTGATTGCCACTTCGCTGCGAGGAAGTGTCCTTTGTTATGACTGACGCTCATTAAAATTTCGTAACGTAAATTTTATTATAAAAACGGGGCACTAGTTTTCATTTGTGGCGAAAGATGCAATTTCTTGAAACATCATACTACTACACAGCTTACAGCTTAGCTGTCAAATGATTTTTAGGTTACCAAAAAATTTTGCACCTTCATATAAGACAAGTAGAAATTTTTTAAGGCCAAAAATATGTAAAAAGAGTTGTCTCATATGCCGGAAAATATGGCAATATCAGAGAAGTTCTAAGTCACTTTATTAGTACTAGGTATAAAAAGTTACGCAAAAATACATACTTAGGTATACAGTATAAATTCACAAGGCAATGTGAACTAAAGATGTAATTGTATAGTTTTTGAACTTGAATTAATCTTCTGTCATTCTGTAATTTATCAATCTAACTAGGCCTACGCCAAGTGTAGGTGCAGAAAATTTAACTTTATAACATTGTCAATATCTACTGTCAGTACCGGTATTGGTAAACGAGATTTGTTTTTCAGTTATGTACTATTTTGAAATTCTAACTTGCAAAACTACATACTTCAAAATTTAACTGATGGCTAGCTTAATGGGAACTAACAGAGTTGTGTTTGTAATAGTGAAACATTCACAACATGGGAGACAGTTTTAAGCTATGCTTAAACTTAAGTAGCGCCTAGCTGAGATCATGTTTACGAACGTGTTGGTGAAACCGGACATCAATGTTCAAAATATTTATTTTTAAAATTTTACCACGCCTAATGGCCAAACTGTATATGCATCATGACTGCCTTGTCTAGTGCAGTGTGCAGACTTGTTGGCGAAGATGATGTCGCTGTATGTATCTGGATGCTGAGCTAATGTACTTGCCAGAGCATGCTGGGGGTGGAGAAAGAAAATACGCTGGCAAGGTAGTTGACCTGCAACATGGCAAAAGGCAAAGGCGAATCTAGTGGACAGACGCATGCTGTAGAGAGCTGAGTGGCTGCTCAGTGTAAGTTATTATGTACAAAAATACTTATTATTTGTTATATGTGATTGTTGAGTAAGCTACAGTATAGTAAATTAGTATGCCCTTGTGTGATAATTCTTTTCACAAAACCACCCTTCTCTACAGCCTGCTTACACAAAATAACCTGGCATGATCCATCTCAATGGCAGCACTTACGTAAACTACATACACAAATTAATGAGTTTCTTATCACGACCGCTAGGTACATACAAATTTGGGATTTTTTTTTTTAATTTATCAGAAAAAACCACTGAAACTATTCAGTTTCTTTGAAAATGTAAAAATATTCCTTAAACTGCAAACTTAGTGACACATAGCAAGTATGGCAGGTGAAAAAAGAATTATCTTACACGAAACAGACTGTATCAGTGGAGCACTGGTTGGTGTTGATTGCGCACACTTCAAAAATAATGCCTAAATTGAGTGCTATAAGGCCTCTTTTTTTATGGCAGACACTACTCAACTCCCTATACTGCACTACATTTATGACGAGCCAGTCTCAAATATCTGATCAGTTAGACAGTCTTCCTACTGTGATAGACTGTAGCCTGAGTGAGCAAAGACTGGGTAGTTTTGAAATCCCCGTCTTGGACTGTTGTTCTCGCCACTGCTATCCTCATTGCCTCCTCCTCCCACTTTGACGTGTGCGCGGCAGCCCTCCTTCTCCCCCTCCCCTCCGCACGCCATCCTTCGCGGCCTGTGCCTTCTGGACTGCCAGTCGCTAGCGGGACTCAGGCAAGCTCGCACCTCTCCTTCATTCCAACAGGAACTACGGTAAGCATGTAATCTATTGGACTATTCAAGTAAATAATCCGGCTCGGGTAGGTTCCCTTCCACCATCTAATTTAATTTTTTCTTTGTTTGGCAGACTTGTAAAACCCTGTAAATCATGTGATTAATATAAAGTTTGCATTTAAAGGTACATGTGTTCTTGCTTCTAGCAACTCCATTGTTATGACCCCCCCTCCTTACCCGTTCTTAATGTGACTTCCCATCGTTTTGCTTTAAGTGTACTATTGTATTGAAGTACGGTTTGAATATCGTACACAATACACTACAAAGGGCAAAGCATCAACAAACAGGGGTCAAGAAAAGCAGACCTTAACCCTGATTACACCAACAGATAACAGGCTTCTTAATTACAAAATTATAGCACTTGAAATAATCCCAAAAGATATAGCTTAAATAATTTACAACTTGTGTTGTAAACTGCAGTTGTCAGACAAAGTTAGATCACGGAATTCATTTAAAATATAGGCACTGTTCAAAAAAATAAATAATACTTTCTGGGTGATCGTCAAGTTAACATTACTAATTAGTAATTTGAGGAAGGAGTTAACAGTTATGATTAAGAATAAAAAACAAACTAGAACTTAAATTAATAAAATAACAAGAAATTCTGTGTTAGCATACTTATGCAGTTTTCACATTTAACTGCTTTACTAAAACTGCAGGTGAGCAAATATTCAGGCCAATACAGAGGCTGTTGAGGCTTGTGAGGAATACAATGAGAGGTTTTGTAGGCATCATCTCTCACTACTGGTGCTCGCATGTTGGAGGATGGCACACCAATACTTGTAATTAAATACATTAGTGGTGACATGTGTAGGGCACCAGGCTGACTGTTGACCGCAGACCATATATTCCCGAACATATCGAGCATAATCTTCAAACTCAGATGCCTGCACTTTTTGCCATGTGTTCTCCGCTCCTCGATGCACGTGCATCGGTCAAGTGAGGGATGAGCGGAGGCATAAGCAGACTGACAACAAACCACATCTCATGCATGCTTTCTTCATTAACTGGCCCGTTTCTAAGCAGGTGCACAAACCATGCAACGGTACACAATCACTACTGCTACATAGATAAAACCTCTGTTGTAAGAGAACTTAATCAATGAACAGTGGGTCAGAGCTGCGAGTGAGTAGTGTGTTTTGCAGCTGAGTAATTAAGCAGGCCTACTAACTAGAGCAGCTAGCAACTATAAGTACAAATGACCAAATTTGAGATAGGGCCCACCCTTGACCTGGAATAAACCTCTGATGCTAGGAAAGACTAACAGCAGTGGCGCATCACTGTTGGCTGCTTGAGACTAACCAGCGGTACTCCATCTTGCATGGTAGGTTAGATAACTATTATATTCTGATGACTTACATTGATCTTTATCACCCAAAGGGACCTCTGTTAGGAAGGTAAAGGACCAAAACACGATAACCTCCCAGATGTGGTTGGACGCCATGAGGGTTCCTTTGTCTGTCGACGTGAGCAAGTGGTTTTGCCTTGCGTATTGCTTGTCACCAGTCCAGCGTGAGATCTTGCCAGGTCAGGGCTTTGATCAGTACTCTGAGCGTCGCAGGGTTTATAGTCCTGCATGGATCTGATCTGGCCTGATCACGTCTATGTGATGATGGACTGTGGCTTGCCAGTTGCTGTGCCTGGTATAGACAGTCTGGTCCCACCTCTGATGCACGTCACAGCAAACAGGCATACAGAGGACAGTTTCAGAACAACTTTCCCCAAGTGGCTGCTTTTAAAGAGGCATGCCAACAGAAGTCATGGGGAAATGCATATAAATGAGTAAATTGATTATCACCTAATCATAGACGCCATCAGCATAAGATCGGGAACCCCCACGAGGAACCACAATGGATATAGGTCATTCTGGATAAAGTGAGCACAAAAACTTAAAACTTCTGAAACATATCACTAGCCGTTACTGCATATAAATCAACATTAACTATAGTTGCCTTATTTTCTTGTATGGTCAGCAGCAAAATTACGCAACATAGTTCTGCATATTTTCCTATCTATATACAACAATCCAGAAACCAAATCCAGCAAAATCGACATAACTGTATTTAAAATAAAAAATATTTTTTTTAACGAACTGTATTGATTCATACTGGCTGCACACTTGGTTCCTACACGCACAACCACCAAGTGACATATCCAGAGAGGTAAAACATGTCCCATCGTTAGCTGTTATCCACGGAAAGATACAATATTAGATGAAAATAGAACTTCAGTAGAGCTTTTTTAGGTGCTCACTTTATCCCGAACTGCTATACAATCACGCTGTCACATCAGGAGCTTGGAGCATGGCCTGAAAACTAGACGAGAGGCTAAGCACAATGCGGGAACCCACCTCAGAACACCCATGGGTGCAGAAGTCATGGTGACCGTAGGGAGCACCAGGGCGAAACAGGATGACCAGGAGAAGGCAGTAACGAAACTATTAGGTAGCAAAAAGTGAGTCTTTTTTAAACTCTTCTAAATAACAGGAAAACTAGCCAATAAAATTATTTTAAGATAACCTCAGTTGTTTATTTCTGTGTCTTGTAAACAATATAAACTTTCAAATTTTGAAACCCAGCAGTTTATTTTTCATAATTAATAAAATAATGCAAATACACAAATTGTTACACACACACACAAGCATACACAAACACAATGAGACAGAATTAAAAGACAAGTGATACTGACATCCATTACCACAGGACGATGAAGGAAATGCCATAGATAGAAAAAAAGACAAATGGGCACAATACAGTACTTACGAAACCAATCTTCCGACTGCAACCTGCAGGATGGGGTTTGGTAGCTGCATCTCAATCAGTAAGTCAGCTGGCCTGTAACCAGAGCCGAAGCCAGCTTCTTTTACTTCTGCACACAGGTCATATATCCTGATGTAACCACTATGACTACCCACTATTATCTTGTCACTATGTCCATTCAAGTTTGAAACTGCAAGTGAGTACTGGTCGAAGGTCTCATCCACACCACACTGTGTTGCCCACAATTCTCTCACTTTGAAAAGTGACATTCTCTGTGGTCTGGAAACTGCTGAAAGCAGAAATAAGTAAAATAAGTATCATTATAATTAAAATTCAACAAACCTTAAGGGCGCCACCTACCTGCGCATTAGAGGCTCAAAAAAGAATACATAACGACGACCTTGAAGCACACATCAAATGCAGCATCGCCTTAAACATCCAAGCGCTGAACTAGCATGCAAGCTTCCCGTCACCGTTTTTACTATGGGACATTAAGTGGTGACCACGTAATTTTATTGGTGGAAAGCCTGTAGCAAAGTTCAGTACACGTCGCAATCTGAGTTCCATGTACATACATCCAGTTAGTACATTTTGAAATATAGCAGTCTGAAAACGCAGTTTAAACTATGTTGGAGGGCTTAGAAATAATTTTGTTAATAAGCATTGTGTCTTAACTACGAGGTTCTGATCTTGTCTGAAATGTTTTCTTTTCATACGTTGGCACAATGGACTCACATGGAATAGTTTAGAAGAAAAAAAACCTATTTACAAACACACTGCAACACGTTGAAACTAGAGGTAGGCGGCTCCCTTAAACAACAAAAATTTTCTAATATTTTACACAGCTGAAACACTTATACTGCTATTAATTTAAAAATATAAGTCTATATATAACTATAATTCAGATGAAAATACAGGCCATGTCTTGCTGATAGCTGAACATTGACAGGATCAGTAAAATATAGCGAGAATCTAAATTTTAGAGGCACATTAATGCAACTCACAAGCATAAATCTGTATTTAGCACAAACATCAAGAATTATGTCAACAATTACATTAAAAAGATGCAATGTGACAATTTTTCATTCAATAAGTAAAATTTTGAAGCTGGGTAGCACATCACCTCCACCCTTCCTCCCTCCATGCCTCCCCTACGGTCATGAGGTATGGCATCTCTGTGAATGGCACATTTGAAGTTGCGAGGGAAAAATTGCAACACTGCAAAAAGTGTAGTGAATAATATTCTTTTTGGAAACTATAAAAAATTATCTTTCCTTCAACTCAATATTTTTTATAGTAACCTTGGTTCTTGTAATGGAATTACAGGATATTTTGTTTTTGCATATTTTTCATTGTATGCTTTATATAATATTTTATTACTACTTGGACTCTAATAATAAACAATGTAATAATTTTGATTTTATAACCTTACCAGGACAGTACTGTTTAAATTCAGAAATTTTTATTTTATTTTATTTAAGCTACCTCGCTTTTTATATAAATATATTTTTTTGTTCTATGCTTTTTAAGAATGCATGATCTAGGATCTGCATTCTCTATGCACTGAGGTCACTGACACATCCTTGGACTGCACATCCTAATTTTAACTGTTGTGCTACATTTTTTTATCACCACTTCTGATTTTGTCTCCCGTAATGCTTTGGGAGAGGCAAAATTATAGGCACTAAAAGTTAAGTTTTGGCTTAACAAGAGTCATTTTTCTATCAATCAGTTAAGTTTTTGGATTGAACATGAAATTCATAGATGATGCAGATGTCCATAAGATGTCACTTATTTTTTGAACTGTGCCCTTAGATTTGGTCTCATTCAACATTTTTATTAGTTCACCAGCCCTATAGTTATGAAATTAATATTTATAGCTGCCTTAGCATGTTCAGAAAACTGTGATTTCCAGAAAATAAATTTTGAACTGAAATTTGGACCGCCATCAAATCTAATTAATGTCACGGACTTTGTCACAAACAGTATTGAATTCGACATTCCCCAGAGGTATTTGATGCGGAATACTTATACTCTACGCAATGAACTGAGCCTTGGTACGGTGCAAACTAAATTTAAATATATTTCATCAAGTTTCAAACTCAAGATAATGAGAAACTCAATGTTTGTACTAAGTAAGAGAGTCATATTACTGTGAGGAAATAGTAGAGTATTGCTCTTATTTGTGTTGGGGATTAGCATTTAATTTATATTTATCTTTAGTTTAATTAAATTTTTATTTAAGAAAATTTACGAAGATTTTTACAATTAATGTCGCATAATCTTTTAAATTGTTTTTCTATTTTATTTATTATGTATTTACTACTCTGCACTATCAGGGTTTATGCATTTTAGCCCACGGAATTACTCCAAAAGGATTGGTAAGATGAGGTTTCACACTGCAGCCTACTCCAGCTCTACCGACCATTCTTAATAAATAATGCCTGCGCATTGTTATAAAATATGTAGTATTTTATTGTTTAATGTTTCATGTATCTTTGAACGTATTTTAAAAGGTATATTTTACTAATTAATTAATACACAAGGACGTTTTTAAAGTTACCCATTCTTAGTTCAGTTGTAGGGAAACATTATATTGAAATAATAATTCACTTCTTGAACACTAACCATAATCTTTAAATGCATGCTCCTAGACAGTTGTTAGAAGCCTACATGTGTAGCATACTTTCTTATGTGATACTTGTCTTACATGTAGACCGTAAACAATTGCAAGCACATTTTATACCTAAATTGATTCTCTCATCATATCAATGTAGGCGTGCTTGTTAACTGAGGTATACTTTGCCTGTCTACAACAAATAGGCCTACAGTGTACATGAATTCCTTGTACTGTAAAATATGACGTACGTGGAATAATGTTACGTACCTACTCGTTAATTTTGTTAGCCTATTGTACTTGATGTGAAAAACGTTTCCAAGAGACTGTAAGTACCAATTCTAAAGCAAATACTTTGAACTGTTAAAAATATACAGAATTACAACATTTAGTATATAATTTGTTTTCCACAAAATAAGAGATGTCAAAAATAATAAGCCTATGCTACAACTTCTCTTTAAACTACTGTAAAGTGAATTTATTGTTTATAAAAAATACCCATACTTTGTACATTGTTGAAGGTTATGGCAGTTAACTAAATATTCCCTACGCTTACACATTATACGTACGGTTTTCAGCGTTGCTGTCCTGACATTTGGGCATGAATGCATTTTGAAATTAACAATATTGTTACCAAAAATTCATTTGCAGTGGAAAATGCAGATAATGTGTTTTATTGTATACTGTCTTGTGAATTTTATTTTAAGAAATATTACTATACCAAATGACGCCTTCCACGTGTAAACTTCTCAAGTGTTTTACTTATTGTGTGTCCGAATTGGTAGATTTTGTAGACAAAACTATTGTGCGACCCAACTTTGTATCTAAAAAGGATGACGTATATTATCGATTTGTATGTAAAGGATACAGACAAACAGGGCTGTTCAAATTTAACAATAAAATGCCACAAAACTAAGAAACTAGCAAATCGCCATGTCGGACATGGCGTTAACCTATGTTATATTTATTTGCTATTTACACTCCACAATTTTTGTTTGAACGTGTTTATGCATTACTAATTTAACAATTATTATTTCATACTTAAACGTAATATGAGTAGTAAAACATGACCAACTTAATTTGTATGCGACAATAATATTTACTGATGTAGGCCTAACTTCAAAAGCACCATGCATGTTACGTTTTTCAATGAGTGGTTCATATTTAATGCTGGCGTAAGATGCAAAATACGTACCCTGCTTTACACGCATAGTATGCGCATGTAACGTGAAACTCGTTATCCATTTCTTCGCTAGAAAAATACATCATTCTGTTACATTAGCCTAATTTTTCTTTTGTAGTAGGTAACAATACGTCTTCATAAAAACAGCACTATCACGTCTGGTTGTCCACACATCTTTGTAACACGATGACACAAACAAACAGTAGCCTTCTTTGGAAAGCCTGCAACTTCTTTAATTACCTACAAAACTAAAACCACTACTCATGTCGAAAGTTTTACAGTAATTCAATGATTTCTTCCATGCTAACTCTTTCAGTATGCTGCTTCGTCCATTTCAAAACACGTTTGTTTACGTTCGTATTTCCCACAGTTACTAGTAGCGCCTCTGGCGAGTCTCGTTACTCACCCCTTTTATATTTCAATTTATGGCAAAGTTGTTTAGAACTGTCGTGGTGATGTAAACGTAAATATACTTTTAACGGCATCTTTTTAAGAAATTTAAAAACACTGAGAACTGTTTGGTAATCACTTTCAACTAGGCCTAAGTGTTTTCAGCAAATGCGCATCGCCAGTGTTATGGGAGACTACCGATCGTCCCGCCTAACCTTCGCTTTCCATTGCTTAAAACTCTTAGGATCACGTGAAAATGTGTGAAATATCATTACTTCTGCAAAACAAGAACTTTTGCATACTGAACCATTTTGCTTTACTGGCTATAAACACATGCCTGACCCACAGTTTCCCTTATGGCACAGTGAAAGGCATGGCTGGCGCGCTTGTTTCCCACAGTTCATCCCTTTCTCTCTTTTGTCACGTGACGTGGTGACGTCAGAGGGCGGGTACCTCAAGTCGTCCATTGTTTGGTAAAATGGATCGAGACAATGAGGACTACTGATACTTCCTACACAGATCAAAGTCTGTTCTGTATAACGAACGTGGCAGACACACTGAATCAAGTATTCAAAATGAGGTAAAACTAGATAACTTGAATAACTGTGCTATACACTCTACCCACAGGTTCACCAGCACGTGGGGCTGATAATTTGTTTGGGACAAATAATATCCTAGACCTTGATACACAATGGACAAAGTAGTTGCATACAAAATTAGTCCAGACGTACTGAACACAGCTACAAGCCTAGAAAACCTCATTAGTTCTCCTATGACTCGTTCTCACGCTGATAGTACACCAGTTGTTCAGGAGAATGATCGTATAACGCTTATGTTCAAGCAAATAATGACACCGATAGAAGACATGAAGGCAGACGTGAATACACGGCTAGATGCACAGGGTGCAGACATGAATGAACAGATAGCGGACATGAATACACAGCTAACTGAAGCGAAAATGAGTATGAATAACCTAGGCACCCCGATAACTCACATGAATAATCAGTTTACAGTGTTAATTCTTTCGCTGCGACAGTCGTTATAGTCGAATATATAAAATATAGCTAAACAGCAACATGCGACATTAGTCTCACACTGAATTAAATTACGTACTCTGTAAACACTGAGTATATGGTTTTCTCGCTTGAAATCAACCAAAAATAAACTACTTACAAAAAATTGATTTTAAAAAAAAATTACACTATATTGGCATAATTTTAATTTTTTATCCCGCAGCGAAAGAGTTAAGGCTGGATTTACACATTGGCCAAACACACGATCTTTGAAGGAATTGACCAATGTGCAATTGCTACTTGGCCGATCTTGGAATGCTGGCTATGTGTTGAAAGCATAGACCATTCAGTGTTAGTTTTTCATTCAACATCAAAGGGTTTTGCATCTATGCACTGGTGTTTCCTCTGACTTTGTTTACACATTAGTGAATGCACTGATGTCTATTTTCCCTTAAATTTAGTTTCAGTAGGAAATTAATATAATTTAATATAAGACGCCGAATCAAAAGTGAAATGTAAAGTTTTAGAATTTATCGAACACTATCAGGGAGAAAGTTTTCTGCGGGACCCACAACACAAATTGCATAAAAATATAATAGCTGTAATTTATGCATGGGGAAGAATAAAAAATGTGTTCAGTCTAAATGTGACGTAGGCGATTTAAAAAAAAATCTTTCATGACGACTTATTGCTCTTACTTACAGAAAAAGGATGATTTTATCAGATATGGTGCAGAAAATGACAATTTTTACGAGACAAATTAATGTGCATTTACAGCAATGGATGAATTTTTGAAAGCTAGATACGAGGTTATGCTAACACGAGATTCTGAGGTAAGTGCAGTTTTGTATTCCTTCTGTAATGAATCAGATGTATAACATTCCAGTACACAGAATGTTCTCCTTAATATTGCAACGAGTCAGCACTCTCGACGGCATTGGGCTGAGCGACATGATGAGCCACGCCACTTCTCCCTCCCCTTCTTGCTACCTACAGCTCCAGTGACGAGGTGGCAGACTGTGCCCTGCCTCCTCCCTCTCCCCTGCTTCCTGTCACCAGTCTGTGGCAGACTGCAACCCTCGCCCCCTCATCATCCCTCCCCTGGTAACACAGGCCACTCGAGCCTGGCTGACGTCAGCGGCCTTCGGAGTGGGCAGGCACCTGTCAGTCATTTGTACCAAGCATTCAGCTTGGACGTAACTGAATGTTACCGCAACACCTAGAACATTCAACTTACATCAGCCAGCATGGTCAGCATGCTCTGAGAATATTCTGGGTGTCGTAGCAGGCAGAGTAGCAGTGATTGCGGTGTTTAGCTGGTGAGACTGTTCGCGATAGACTTGGCAGTGGGGACGAGACAGGACTTGCAGATTGAGGAGAGGCTACGGAGGTGTGAATGATGGTGATACTCTTCAAGTGGTGTGAGTAAGTGAGAGTGGACGAACAGGTTGAACTGCAGCTGTGCATTATGAGACATTTCTAGAAAAAAACTTATGTGGTCGGAGGACTGAATTGAAAGAGAGAGACATTATTAAATTATACACTAGAGTAGTAAATTAGGCTTTCAGGGATATTAAGTGTACATACTATCCGTATGTGTTTAACTGAAAATGGTGAAACAAGATTGTTGTATGCTTAATGTAGAGTGTTCATAAAGAAAATAATTAAATCAAGAACTTTAATTTTATTAATTTAATTATGTAGGTCCTCTATCTCAAATGAACCTGGCTGTGCCCAGGATAGTAAAGGTGTTACATTGGTGTCAGAAGAGGAACATGCATTTTATTTTTAATTGTGTGACAGGCCCATATGGTCGCCACCCCGATGTATTATATTTAATAGTTATCAGTGTCAACCACCATAAATCAATGTGCAATAATAACTAGGCCTTGCGACCATTCATTCTCATCGTCATTGTATCAGGATCACATTGCAATAGTTTTCATTAAGATACCATAACTGCACCAAGTTTAATATTAAAAGTAAGGAATTGTATATATTTTGTCTTTGTGAAAACGAGGGAGACACAAGCAGGTGCGGAGAGTGTCTCGGGGCCCCACCCCACCCCCGCTCGAACCACCTCCTTAGCTGGTCACGAGGGGAGGGGTCCAGCCAATGGTTTTACTAGTTGTTACTGTGTTGTAGATATTTAGTAATTAAGAAATCAAAAATGTTAGTAAGTAAATTAACCATTTTATGTAAATAAATTAAATAGCGACGAGAAATTAAGAAATGATTTAATAAATATGGTTCTGGCCAGAATTGTTGTGCTCGAGAGGTGGGGCCATCAGTTGTAAGCTGACTCCTGATATGCCCAAAACGAACCGTAGCTTGCAGGCCAAGTGACGGGGGTTTTAGCACAAATGAGGGAGGGAGAAGCGAGCCGGCGTAGGTCCAGGACGGACGTGGTCAAGCCGGGGAAGTCGTCTGCGAGTCGCGGCGACGGTAGGGCAGAGTGCCACCGTCAGGCATCGAAGCTAGGTGCCGGGACGCGGAGTATTGTAGGCCGAGGCGCTATCATCGTCTTCGTTTTGGGCGTCGTGATGCCATTAAAATTTTGCCAAGGCACAAAGTACGTCGGGCCGAGACACCTCTGATTAATAATGGTAGAGAGACAGTGATGGCGAGGCATTTGATACTATAATTAGTTGCCGAGGTCTCCAAGTGCGCGACTGTATTTCTTAAGAGCCATAACGACAATTCTCCATGAGTAACGGTTCGCCCCGAGAGGACAGCAACAACCTGCTACCCAGTAAAAAGACTTGCAACTTCTTCACTGCACTATCTAGTATCATAGTATCCAGAACTGCACCCAGCAACAATAGACGACCAAACATCCATAGAATAGTAAACAAATAAAAGAAATTTAATAACACAAACGAACGTCGTAATTTTTATACAAAAAAAAAGTTTTTTTCTAGATTAGACTAGCTACATAAATTAAGGTTAATTATTAAGACAGTTAAAATAAATTTATATACTTTTGTGTATGATAACAAGGGAAGATGGCTTCCGATATGGAATAACTGTGTGCATTAATAGAAGGACCAAGTGCAAGTGTAAATAGTAATCAAATTAGCAGTCTGAAAGACAATGTAAATAGTCAGATTGGTAGTGTAACTAGACTGGTAGTGTAAATAATCAGATCAGTAGTGTAAACAGCCAAATAATCAGTGATAAAAGTTACATTTGTAGTGTATATGAAACTATAAATAGCTAAATTAATAGTGTAAATGACACTGTAAATAGCCAAATTAGTAATACAATTCAGTTAGAAACAGAAAAATAGGATGTGTTAGATGGTTGACAAATTACACAGGAAAATAGACAGAGTAAATGATAATGTGGATAGTAAAATTAGCAATAACAGTGATATGGTGAATCAGAAAATTTATAGTGTTAACGAAAAGGTGGACAGCGTAAATAACAAGGTGTACAGTGTAAATGGAAAAGTCAACAGTGTATGTGAAAGAATGAACAGTGTTGAGTGTAAAATGGAAAAGGAAATGAATGTACTTAAGAAAGAATGGCTAGAGTTTCTCCAAAGCCACCAAGTTGGATGCAATGCGACAAATACAAAAACTGTCAACCAGCACAGCAGCAGAAGACGGTGGCGATGATAAGCAGGCCGTCACTGCCAACACAACACAGCCTAAACAGCCCATTACCACTGGTTTCAGTTCACCAGGTGTCTCAAAAGGAGTCACCATTAAGCCCACCCCCTATGATGGTTAGACCCCATGGCAGGAATACTGAGCCACCGCGCCCAGTTATGGAACCACACACAGTGACCAGGGAAATCACTGCAAGAGCTGTGGCAGGACGTCCTGCGGCTGGCCCACTTGTCACTGGAAGAATGTCATGAAGACGCCCGCAATGTCATCACCATAGGGTTTTTTATCGATGCTATCAGCGACGAAGAAGCCAGTACTAACTCATGCTCATTTTCAAGCGCCAAAACACGCAACTGCTCAAAAGTAGAGGGGCGTCCACTCCCAACCACACGTCGACGGGCTTCCAGAATCAAATGATCCACTATGGTGCCAATTAATTTCGCCTCCAAATGGGACAAATGCATTGCTTCACAACTTGGATATAAAAGGCAATGCTCTCGTCGACCCCCTGAAACCTACAAACATACCACCGCTTCAATGTTGCCCAGACGGTAGAAGGGCCCGCATTCTCTATCAGCCTCGCCTTAAACGACTTGTACCCCTGCTGAGCCCCAAGAACCTCGCTCAAAATAGCACCTGCATGTCCGTCCAGACGCGAAGCTAATATAACAAAAAATGTGCCCTCATTCAACTTGTGCGCCCCATAAAAAAGTTGTTCAACTTCAACAAGAAAATTCAACACATCTTCGGGTTGCAAGACGCTCAGAATATTTACTGCTTCTAATCGCGTCATTATTACTGACTGAGCAATGGTAACAGGCCCATCAGCAACGAAGGCTGTCCCATCTACATTTAACCTCACCACAGAATGTAATGAATTGACATAAGCAATAGCACGAATCCGGAAGGCAGTGACATCTTTACTATCGACAAATGTCACCTCCTACGCAATCAAATACTGCCGCAACTGTAGGTACCCTAACCGATATACAAACTTGCATCCTGTGTGCTCCATGCTCCCAACCCAATACTATACAACCGCTAACAAAAAATAACAAGGACCCTTTTAACGTAACAACCCAACTCGGGACAACCTGAGCAGAGTCTCGCAGATAATTGTGCTAAACATCGGCATAGGGGAAAGGATTAATGAGTTGACGCCCGGGTTAGGCACTATATTGAACAGAAGCACACAGGACGTCAGTTTTACCAAGCCACAATTTATTAATAACTGTAAACTTACAAAGGTCGCATGATGTCAACCGATAACACACCAACAAGAGTACATTACAATGAGTCACGGCTCAGGCAATAAGTTGTCAAATAACTAACACGAACACACTCCCTCTCTCGGCATGCCGTCGCGCCCTTAAAAAGAAACAAGACGAGAAAACTCGCGACTTACCGGGCTAACCGAATAGTTGGAAAACCTCGAGCAACTCGAGAAAAGAAAAAAGTGAACCCACCATATAGCAGTACTGAAGTCGATGGGGTGCCGAGAGAGAAGGGTATGTAAACTGCGGAAGGCGGCCAGAAGCGAAGTGACCAGCCAGGCAAGCGGAGAACTGCCGTTGGCTTGCCACGGACGAGAAAAGAGGGGAAGTAGGCAGGATAGAAGGGAGGGAGACCCGAACGGCTCCGACTAGACCCAAGGAGGGCCGAAGGTCCCAAGGAACCGGCACACTAGGCTTCGGACACGCAGTCAGGAGTTCCATTCAGCGGGACACACATACTCACAGGCCCCACATGAAACAAGCTTACACAGCCATGGCTCAGCCCAGAGTCCACTGAAAGTTCAAGGTTGGTGCAAACCAGCAACCCCCTGCCCTGTTCCCAAGTCCAGGGACAAACAAGATTCTTCAGAATATCTTCTTCTAAAATCATGACCTTCGCAGAGAGGATGGCGTCGCCCTGACTGCCAACTCAAGCTGAACACCTGGGGAGGTGCGGGGCACGTGGGCCTGCTAGCGTGTCGGTTGCCTCCGACAAGCCTAGGCTACCGGGGAAGTTGAAGAAGCGATGAGTAGGAGGAACCGCCGGGCCCCATAAGTATATACGTCAGTGGAATGCACAGGAAGCAAGTCATCAAAGGAACACCACACATAAAAACAACAAGACAACAATATAATACCCTTTTACAATAAAAAGGCTTGAACTTGGTAGAAAACAGTGATCACTGAAATAGGATGCATTCGCATTAAAGCAATACAAGTAAAAAAAAATGTGACCGGATTAAGATATGTATAAAGGATAAAATATACATCTCAGATCAATAATCCTAATATCACACCTACATATGGCACCAAACATATACACTTTTACAAAGCTCAGGTACTATAACACAGGTAAAACTGACCAAATTTGCATTAAAAACCTTTGATAAGTATAAAATGAATACATAATATCACACAGTGCTTCAAAGCACGTATGATAGCCTATCTAAAAGATGCAAATAATCTATTATATTTAATTTACCTAAAAACTATATCATACACATGTGCGCACATATATAAGAATCCCGGAATTACACAAGAAAAACGGAAGGCATACCAACTACACACGCACAAACAACACGAGTGGCCACAACTTGACACAAAACACCAAAACGACGATACACCCATATACAACATTACACGAAACACAGACACAATAACCATACACCCAAACACCACCACACACACACAAAACATCAACACAAAAAACACGACTCGCTCCTGGCAGGCCAAACCTGGGACCGGACGATCGGTGGGAAGGGGGCGGAAGAAGAGAAAAAAATCACAAAATCCTGAGGACGGGGATGGTGGGGGTCAACCCCCTGCGCGAAGTAGGACGTGGGGTCTGACACAAGTCATACCTAAAACACACAATCTCTTTAAAAATCAACATCCGCTGGATAGTGCTACAGGTGGCTAACATGAGCCTTACAAAGGATGGCCCCCCATCCCGTGGTAGGCGAGCAAAACTGTTTGGGCCCCAACAAATGCACCACACGGAAAGATCCGGCGTAACAGAGTAAAAGATCGCTATCCAGGTCCTGGGTACAAGACGGAAGGGTGAAGGCCTTAAAATAAACCAACTGCCCCACCTCATAATCTGCCGGAACCTGCTGCGCGTTCACACGGCACTGGAGAACCTGGCGTGCCTCGGCAAGATGTCTCAAAACCTGATGGTTCAACAGTTCTCGTTATGCCTCACTAAGGGGTAAAGAGGGAGGTACCACCTACACATTCAATAAGGGGTGGATTAGGTCGCGCCCTAGCAGAACTCAAGCGGGAGTACTCTTAGCAGCCCCATGCACGGCGGAGTTAAAGCCCAGATTTATCACGTCCAACTCTTGATCCTAGTCGTGATGTCGAGCATGATACAACGAAGCCAGGGAGGCTTTAAGATTGCGATCAAATCGCTCGGCTTGATTCCCACAGGGAAAGTATGGACTTGAGGTGTAGTGGTTCACACCCTAACGAAAGCACATGTCCTTAAATGTGCTAGAAGTGAAATAGGAAGCGTTGTTGGTTACTATGTTCACCGAAGTCCACAAATTGACCACACGCTGTCCAACAGAGACAGCACTCTTTACACTATGAAGGGCAATCAAGATGATGAACTTACTGAAGCAGTCTAGCAGAATCAAGATATAGAAATTTCCTTTACTCTAACGTACCACGGGCCTAAACACATCACAATGTACGGTTTCCCAACTAAATTTAACCTGATCTACGGTATACAACCTAACTTTACCAGTCTTCGCTGCCTTATCGAAATAGCACAAATCGTACCTATGGACAAACTCTTTGATATCACGGGATATTCCGGGCCAAAAGAAACGAATACTGACCTTGCTCAAAGTACCTGCTCATCATAAGTGCCCACCAAAAGGAGAGGAATGGAAATAAGTTAACAACTCCTTCCTAGAAGGAGTTGGGACCATCAAACGTCGAAGGAGACCTCAACAACCTACATAATGTAACAAATGCCCAATCACGGCGTAGGGAAGTACTTCTCCCGGTTCAAGGTGCCTAACTATATCATTGCACTAAGGGTCTTCTTCCTGCAAAAATTGTAAGCGGGAGTAGGTCAGATGGGTGGTAAAAGAAGAATGTACACCTGTATGCTCATCAGGGTCACAGTCGTAGTCCTCGGTGCAATACATACGCAATAACGTGTCCGCTACCATGATGCTTGCACCGGGGACATGCTGTATGACAAAATAAAATTTCAGGGGCATAAACGCCCAAGTTTACCTAAATCATTTTGAATGCCCAACAACCAGTACACCGCCTGATTGTCAGTGCACAAATCAAACTCGACTCCGCTGAGGAATGATTCAAATTTCCCAGTGCCCCATACACACACCAAAGCCTCTTTCTCGAATGCGCTCAGCCTACACTCGGACTCGGCCAGTGCGCGACTGGCAAAGGCAACCCGTACAACCCTGCCATCGCGCAACTGACCGAGCACAGCCCCCTAAGCCACGCTAGAGGCAAAATGTAAATTAAAATCAGGTAAGAATAGCCCTGGAGCAGCAGCCAATCCTGTCTTTAAAATAAAGAGGAATATTTAAACACATTGGAGGGCTAGCATCTAGACATAGTTACAACCGTGCAATAAAATTTTATTCGTACAAGTTAATATCGTGAAAGTCCCGTTTAGAGGAGACTGTAGGAAGTCTGCCACCAGTACATGAAAGAGTAATGGACTGAACATTAACTACACCACTTTTCAATCGTCTCTAAAATTAGACAGTCGCATGCTGAAATCTTGAGGAAGCGCATCTTGTAAAGCCAACGTAATGAGTGTGTGAATACAGCGGCAGAATAATTTAGTGTAACTACTTTTTAGTGTGCTTACGTATTCTTAAATTTTATAAGAACCCTTTTTCATGTGTGAAGCAATGTAAGTTCAAATTATTAATGAAAAATAAACAGGAATAATTTTTTTACTTTTCTTTTACCCTAACAGAGTTTACTGTAAGTATTATTCATTGTACCCAGTTGTAATGACATGTATCTTGTTGGTGAACGAGATTATTTCACTGTGCTTGTAATGAAATGATATTGTCACAACACTAATTTTCGGGCATTTAATTTTTTGATTTTTTCTTCTCATCCATACTCGAAATAGGTGGTAAAGTTATTTCGGATTAAAATTTTAACGAGTATTCAGTTTTCGGGAAGTCACTTCTTTGAATATAGGATCGTGGAAGTCTAGAGTGTTCTCTGACAGTCTCTCATGAGTTTTTTTTGTTCACTGTTCCTGGTAGCCTGCGGAGTTTGTTGCCACAGCAGTGCTAGTAGATTCCTTTGCGAGCAGTGTCCCGATAGTGCGTGCAGGCCAATGGCCTTGTGTTAGGTTGTAGGTACGTGGGGGGTGTGGTGATGGATGTTTCGGTGTTGCCAGGCGGTCGCGCGCTGTGGGTCCTTCTGGCACTTTCGTCCCCCGCTCTCCTATCTCACATTAACATCTGTAGAAGGGCAGGCGCGCAGGCAAGAAGTGCACTGCAGCACATTTCTGTCATTCCACTCTCGGACAGTCCCCCCCCCCCCCGTCCGTGACGTCAAATGTCGCGGACGTGTGAATGCCCTGTGTGGGACAAAGAAGGTAGATGTTGCGCCAATCTGGAATGGTCGCTGCTGACCATTCCAGGAAGGTAAATCATTAAAGGTTCTGGACGGCGCAACCGGTAGTTATAAATACCTGCTGGCCATGTTTAGGCTGACTTTTTCGGCTGGTCGTTGTTGGAGCTTTTTCGGGTTGACATTTTTGTGAGAGCTTTTTCGATCATGGACTTTGGAAGAGCTTTTTATGTTTGACTTTTTCATGGACCTTTTTCTTAGAATATTGATTAGGACTTAGGCGAGCATGGCGATGCCCCGATGGGCGAGGCGACTGCCTAAGGGCTTGGAATGTCGAATGGCATAACTTAAGTTTAGTTAGTTTTATTTTTTATCTATTTTATTTTGGTTAGTTATTTAACTTCTAAATATTACTATGGGTAAAGGAGACATCGTAGCCCTGAGACGGATGAGACTTCGCTGGACAGGAACATCAAAATGATAAGTATTCTTTCTTGTTGTTCTTTTTATTATTAATTATTATTCATTCCCCTTTAGCTTTCGTGTTCGGTATTGGTTGTAATAGACGTGGATCCCTTTTCACGTGTTATTCGATGTTGGCCAGTACAATTGCAGTTTACCTAATGTTTCAGAGTTATGTAATGACCTAGTAATGACAGAAACCAATTTACTTATTTTACTTTGCAGTATCTTTTCTTAATATAATACCTGTTTAGTGTTCATCATATCATAATAACATCTATTTGTAAATTCACACTTAAAATCTTTTTCCAAATTGTATAATTTAATTTTCATTAATGTCATCTTTATTTTTGTAACTATTTATTTTAATCTTTTGTAATAAACTACAATTATTTGAATTCATTCTTTAATTTCAAGTATTAGAACTGTAGTCCCCCCCCTTTACGTTAACTGATAGCCCCTTATTGCAGAACATGTATTTTGATTTAATTACTTTATTAATAGATAATGGTGGGTGACAAGCACATGCGCAATACAAGACAGGATACGCGACCTGTATTGGGACGTTAGTCATGTTCGATCTTCAGTACCCCTCGCATTAGAAAGTTAGCCAAGCTGTGTTATTGTTTTATTTCAGTATAGTCCATCTCATGTAAGAATTCCATTTTTTGACAGTTGTACTGGCATAATTTTATAGTTGTTTCCATGATATAAGCAGTGTTTTCCACTGCCATTAAGTGATATTTGAACAAACACACTCAGGTGGCTCTCAAACTGTGAAGTTTATAAAAAATTATAAATATTTTCCTGTAGAGATTTGCACACATGTTAATCCTTTGAACTGTCAAAAAAAGGAATTCTTACGCGAGACAGACTATAGGTTTGTTGTGCCCTACTATACATTAATACTCTCAGAAGTAGGCTACAAGGTGGAAGTTATGTTTTTTAGGTGTTTGTTTTTATTTTACTTAAGGAGCTACCCACCGAACTTCTTTATTTCCCCCACAGTTCTTTTTTTAATAATTATTATAGAGTTTATTTTATCTTTATTGCTTATCGTTATGGTTCAGTCAATTGCTGGTTCATGTATTAGTGACGTTTATTTGCTTTCCACCTCGTAGTCTTGCATAGCTTAACAATTCAGTTATATTTTCAACCCCCTGCAGTTTACATTCAACACTTTAGTTATCAGTCAAGGTCTTTAACATAACATTCAACTCAACGAGACTGGCTGTCTCCACGTCTGTTTAATTATGTATTACTTTATTTATTTTACTACGCCCAGCCTCGTGGCAATATATTACGAGATTACACTGAATGGTTACATGTAAGAGTATGAGATGTCAGCATGCGTTAAACACACAATTTCCAAAAAAAAAAAAAAAAAAAACACTCATTACTGATGTCTATGTGGAATAGTTAGCTAAATTAAAAGGTTACACAAACTGGCTATGATTTTAAAATAATTTTGGATAAAACATGATCAGGGCATACATCTAGTTCAGTTGATAAATATTGAAGCATTATTAGTTACTAACTGGACGGGGGATCCGAATAAGCCAAAGACACGTTCCTCCAAAACTCCAACAATGCCCACAGCCTTTACATTCCCATTCCTTAGGGGAAATAACAGGGCATATTTAGAGAACACATCAACTAGAACTAATATATAAGCATTACCTTTACGGGACCTAAACAAAGGTCCAAAGACATCTACATGCAACATTTCCCATACGAATGTTACCTGATCAACCAAATACAACCCTACTTTTGTATTACGAGCGGGTTTACACTTATTACAGTTCTATGCATTCCCGAATGTAACGCATCACACTTTCTCTGGCATTGGGCCAATACAAATACGCGCTTAATCTATCATAGGTTCTTTGAATCCCCATGTGCGTCCAAAAAACTGAGGAATGAAAATAATTAAGGACGGCCTCCCGGTACACCTCTGGGACAACCAGACATTTCAATCTAGCCTTTTCACCCGTAAAATACAATATCCAACCTTCAACCACAAATTGTACCTCTTTACCCCTCAGGATGGCCTGTTTCATCTTTTCACACTCAGGATCATTGGATTAAGCCTTTCCCATATATTGATAAATACTCGGCGTCACCCAAAACATTCCTAAAATATCTCCAATTCTTCCGGAACGTCCTCATACTCTTCGGGATTAAACATCCTCGAAAGGCAATCCACCACCACATTTTCACTGCCTTTGATATGATGCATATATACTGTCATCGTACCAGGCCACAGGCCAGGTGGGGTTGCGCCTGGTCGCGGCAGGTGTTCACAGAGTGTGTCAGTGACAGGTGTGCGCTGGTTGGTAATGGCAGATGTGCAGTACTTGAGTGTGTGTGTCGGATCAGTGACGGCGGCAGGGCGTGTGTGAACTTCACATCGACGTGCGACACCTACCATCCCGGCCGCCGCACGGCCATCTGCCAGAGCAGGACACATGGCTTCGCCGCCCCCTCCCACTATCAACGCATGAAGAAGGCAGTTTGGAAGCAGCGGCCGCGATGGACGGAACAAGAGAGACGTGGCACGCTTTGGGACTCCGATTCGTCCAGCGAGAATTACATAACACGCGTGTGCAACTATCTGGCTCAGTGTTCTACTTTGTTTTGTCATTTGGAACTGGGTCGCATAAGGACGCCGTCTTCCGCAATTTTCATCATCATTATTTTATTTTGTATTTGTACCAGATATTTTTTTTCTTATTTTAGACACAAAATGTGAGTAAATTTGGCTCTTATGAAATTTTTGTATCTCTCATAGTTTTCGCGTAATGGCTTCTTAAATTCATATTTTGAAATTTTTATTTTCAGTTTCAGCATTTTTTTCAAAATCAAATAATTTTTATTCTTTAATTTTATGAGCACGTCATCGTAGCCTGCAATATCTTTATCCACTGTGATTTTTTGAGTTTTGTATGTCAGTTGGTTTTAGTGTAGTCGTTAAAACGGAAACATGCAAAATATGACTCTAGCAAGCCATTACGCGAAAACTATGAGTGATAAAAAAAATTTCATTAGAGCCAAATTTAGTCACATTTTGTGTCTACAGTAAGAAAAAAAATATCTGGTACAAATACAAAAATTGTGATGAAAATTGCGGTAGACCGCGCCCGGCCCTAGGGTATGGGGGTGTGGACCGCCCCATAAGCGTCCATGTAGGGTGTAGTTTTCTCCAGGTCCTCTCTGCTTTCCCTGATACACAGATGTTTCGACTCGCCAGGTGAGAGAGGGGCACGCCGGCACGAACAGACCACGACCCCTCGAGTCTCGTGTTCCCGTCTACACGCTTAACCGGGTGGCGGGCAGAGAATTCCAACGCAGCTCTGTTCCTACCTCACTCTCACCGGACACTGCGTCAATACTTTGTCAATTTGAAACACCAACGCCCCAATTTACCAAATTGTTGCAAGTGACCTAACAACCAGGTCAAACTTGCGTCCTTCCAAGTACGAGGAAAACTTCTCCATACCAAAAACGTCTTGAAGTACTGTCTTACATATAGCTTATTTGTACGCATATCAAATAGAAGTAAAAATCATGAAGCTATCCCGTTGGGTCTGAGCTGTATACATGATTCATAAAAAAAACTATTTCCCGACACCCCTTTTTGACGCTTTGGGAGCCAAAATTTTAAAAAGCCCTACAACTATTCTTTCTGGTATTTAAATTACTTAAGCATCATTTATACACAAAACAGAAATCCTGTATCCCAAAGGATTCTATGCTTATCGATAATTACTACGAAATGCATTTCAATTACTTTCCCCCATTTAAATGTGGAATTTAAAAAAAGCTCCTTTGGCTAATATGCATTTTTATGATCGACCCATTGATGTAAAAGTCACGACGATAGGCCATCGGGTTAAAGTTATGTAGGCGAATCTTATAAAACACTTTTCGCCCCTTTTCACCCCCTTAGGGGCTGAATATCAAAAAATCCCTACTTAATGCTCGCAAATGACTTAAAGGCAGGACACAAAAATATTCACGTTTCTATGTTCAGCGGTTTGGGCTGCAGTTTGATGTGTCAGTCAGTCAGTCACAGTTTGCAGATTTGTTATAGTGACTTGGTTGTTGCTACATTTTGTAACATAAATGTTGTGTTTTAGCCAACATAGTAATTAATCAATAGAAAATGTGTTTATGATTTTGTAAACCTAGAAATTTGATCACCTCTTATCAAATACCTTTAATATTAATACTAGGCTGTCAATATAAAAATATGGAAAGTGAGTGTTCATATAACATCTAAAATGTATATTTTATAATTTATTGTATAAGTTTGAGGTTGCCATGGTAATGCTGAGTGTTAAAATTGGATATCTTTCATTTGTATTTGTTATAGTAATTGATGTATTGCTAAGATTTTTAAGTAACACCAGTACCTTTAGTGTAACTGGTTTTAAGATGTCCTGCAGTTTAGAGATGATCTTTAAAAATATGACTTGTGTTTAACTGCATTTCACATTGTAAAATACACTTTTTGGAAAGGTTTTGTACTGATTTTGTATAAAGATATGAAAGTATTTGAATTTAAATAAATTATAATAATATATATATTTACTCGCAAGTTTTTGCGGCTTTTGGTGTGATAGTAGTCATTTGAATAAAAGATTTAGGACTAAACTATTTGGGGCTCAGATTCCCACTTTGACCCCTTTTCTGCATGTTTCATTGCTGAAGTAAAAATCTTTTGGTCACCAACTAGCAGCTACATTTTTAGCGCTGATGAGGGGTGATATGGGGCGAGTATGGAGCAGCCCCGAAGTAAAAGGAAATGTAATACAAGTTACTAAATTTTAAAAATTACATTTTATATGTTCGCTTTTACGAGTGAGTCAGACTGTTAGCTGTTTAAAAACATAAAAATTCTTTAAAAATTATTTGTACTATTGCATTACTTACGGAGACTAACAAACTGTGCGCGCCATTCATAAAATTGAATGTCACACGGCAACGAGTCGGCATGAGTGAATTGTCTATTGGGAATGTTTCTAGTATATGCCCAGAAATTGGTCACATGATTTACACTCGTACTGGTTGCAAACTGGTACAAAAATGTACATAAGCATAGGGCCTACTTAGAACTAAGTTGAGAAAAGGGATATATGAAAGAATAGCTAGAAGAAAGCAGCGGAGAAGGATGTGCCTACCTAATTTGACTAATGTTCATCATAACAGTTGGTAAATCAGAAAAGTTCCAGATTTATCGTTTCACAATAAAATGCTCACAAACTGAAATAAATATTAATTTAAATATTAGTTGCAGTTTTAATTGCATTTTATGCTGTACCTACACAACACAAAATATTGTAACACGCCACTTTTGATTTGGGGATACATTAAAACATTTTTATTTCAACTAAATAAAAATACTAACTTATCTGACTACAAAGTGTAGTCGCAGTTTGTGTTACAAATGTGGCTCCTGGATGCAATATGGAGTATTTATAATGTTTGAAAACGCTTAGTTACTCGACACCTTGGAATGACAGATGAAAAGTATGGGAAACTGAGAAGTGGCAACCAGTGTTGGGTTACCCACGTGGCGGCCAGTTCCGAGAGCTCTGCCGTACCACCCGGCCATGAGATGGGGCGGTGGTGACAGATCAGTGTGACAATGTGGCAACATCGCACTACAGGCATCCTGCTTGTAGGCTCCACGGGAGGGGAGGGAGAACTTACGTGCTCTTAACATACGTATTGGTTTACAAAGGAGGAGATAAGAGGGCAATACATCCTTCTCGTTCGACTCTCTCAACTGCGCACCTCCAGAAACTGCAGTGGCTAATATACAGGCCAGCGGAGTGGTGGGGAGCACTGTTTCGACGTTCTTTATTATAATTATAACAGAAAACCCTACTGAAAGAGTGACGATTTTTCCATGGTGAACTGCCACCTTAATAAATATTACCTCACACTATACACTCCCCTACCTTACACTACCTCACTTCTATCTATAATCACAATCACATTAAACGCCTCACACATATTAAATTCACAAAGTAAAAATATCACTTAAAGTGTGATATGTTTATGTTACTTGGAGATGAAATTAATTATGCAATTCTAGTATATATCTTTGACATTACAGAGTTATTAAGTTTAATTTTGCCGTCACAATAAATTTAACAGTAATACATCAGTACATAGGAGTGAGCATCTGAAAAACAACACAAGAATGGGGCAGTGTGGTGAAAATAGAGGGAATTGAGATGATTACATTCCTAGCTAAACTTATTACAGAGGGAGATAAAACAATAACGGAAAGATCCAGAAGGTATGTAGATGAAAGAGTGGGGTAGGCAGTTGATAGTGAGGAGTGTAATTTACTGACAAAAGAACAAGTAACAGTGAGATGTGTTACACTGTTTATAGAGTTGGTCTGGAGAGGAAATATGAGGCTGAGGAGATTGAATCTTGCCACCACACAGCAAACCCAACTGCAAGCCTATTATATTTAAACTAAAATGACAAAAACATCACCTGAGCTAAGTGAGAGATTTTGGTCAGTACTGATGAAGGGTAACATACGAGTATTGAGCGGCACCGGAATGAAAAGGACGGGGTAAAAGTGAGATACCGAGAAAACCCGCCATTCAACGGCATCATCCGCCACGATTCACATATGCGAAAATCCGGGGACCGAACCCACTGGGAAACGAACCCGAAGCCCCTTAGTGGGAGGCGAATGGTCCGATCATTTGGCCGTAACTAACGTAAGATAAGGCGGTTAACTAAAAGGGCTTTTAACGTACTACCTAGATGCAGTCACCAACATCAAATGCTAGGCCTACTTCCATCCAGTTAAATTTGTCATAAAAAACCTAATTGAAATAACTGCCCTTTTAAAACAGCAATATAATCTGGTTCGTTACTATATACTTCTGTCGACTACAGCAAACATACAATTGGAATGGTATTCAAAAAAGTTTAAAACAATTTAACACTTTTGCTAATTTCGCCGTCTGAAACAAACACTCACAGCGTAAATATTGTGCACTTACAAGTCGTTGGTTGTGGACACGGTCTATGAAGGTAACCTCTTAGACCGTGGTTGTGGACGATTTACGCGGTTCTGGTCGAAAACGGCGAGTGGGGGGTATTGTGCAAAAGATGTGTTTACTTCTTGACATTTGCCTAGCAACCACGGTTGCCAGCAAACATGATATAGGCCACTTTCCGTTACTGCTAAAATCACTGAAATTACTGAACTTACTGCCAGCAGAATACTACGAACTTCCTCTATGGCCAGTAGTATCGACACAGATTCAGTGAAAGCCCGTTTGCCACGATCAGTGTTGACATGTAGTACTACGGCCACGGTCTTAGAGCCATGCCATGCCATGACCACAGGTCTGGCAACTGCCTATCTTTCGCAATGCTTGGCCGCGTGCGCTTAGTGAAGCTCGCGGCGGCTTGCGAACTACGAGCGCTAGTAGTAGGTTGACCCATCGTCTGCATTGTTATTGATAGGCGTTTCGGATATTTTCGGTTAATACAATTTATAGAGTTTTGCAAATAACTTGTCGCATTTACAAGAAGAAATTCGTTATATTGAGGTGATTTTGACACTGTTGGAATCATTATCTTTGTCTTATTTAGCGAACAATTCAAAATGACAAGTGTGTCTCGCGCCTGGTTGCTACGAGGCTTCAAGGAATGTTATTTGGCTCAAAAACATTAAATTACTCGTTATTTCATAGTTCCGAAGGACCCCGTTAAAATACAGTGAAGTGGCAGTCGAAGATGATATGTTACGATTTATAACCAAAGTGTGGAAGGCAATGTTTACAATACACTTTGTCCCTATGCCCAAAGGTAGTAGTTCACAAGCGATTTAAATTTAAGCTGAAATAAATTTTGTTTGCAATATTACTTTACCCAGCTGTTAAATCAATTTCATTATTTGTGCAC
>PNEQ01084381.1:27980-45092 GCA_003012365.1 Medauroidea extradentata | reverse complement strand
CTTTATGTTAACTGGTTTTCAAGTTTTGTATGAAGTAAAAATACGCAAATTTTGACTTTGAAGGACCATTACGGGAAAACTAGATGAGCTAATTTTTTTCCGTTAGAGGTATATGTACTCTCAAGTAATGTGTACAAAACTAACACTATTTCATACAAATATAAAATTATGTTTTTTCCCCACTTGAACACCCTTAAGAATGCTCTAAAACAAGAGTGGGAGGTTAAGCTAGTGCAAATAAAGAAATTTCGATTTTCGTAGTTTTCTGCTTTTTTTTTTTTTTTTTTTCATGGACTTATTGAAGCCTATTTCAAGCTAAATTGTCTTGCTTTTGCCACGTTTCTGTGAATTTTCGTGGAAATACTTGCAGCTACGGTTAAGAACTGAACCGAAAATGTTTCGTCGGAACAGTATGACGCAAGCTTGACAAATTGAGTACAGCGTAATTCCCTTTGTGTGTTCGGGCTGCTGGTAGAAATTTTATGTCAAATTTCTGTACGTAAAACAGTGTTCGCCCAAGCGACTTTCGGCCAAGTGTCTTTCGACCAAATTACTTTCTGTTGAATGGCAGAAACTCCTTCCCAGAGGTCTCGATTCTTTACGACCTTACTTTTTACACTTGAATCTCAAAGGCTCATGAAAACGATGAAATGGGGATGCAGCAATGAAGGAATTCGTGGGCGATAGGATACGCAGTACCGTGAGGAAATCCAGTATACTCTGCCCGGAATCATAACAAGGATCGTCGTGTGGAAGGGCAAGCGTCCTAACCACTACGCCATCTTTCCTTTTACAGACTATACGGGGGTAGTCAGTTACTAATCCATGCGAATGAATATTCGTGAAGTTTCTTTACATGAACTTTTCAAATGTTTGCCCATTTGATTAACATGATTTCTAGTTTTATTACACATACAACAAAAATATTTTGTTAACATGAAAAAATCATTTGAGAATTTTAGCTTGCAGTAAAGTAACCTTTTTTTACAGATAAGAAAATATTAAGAAATATTTATTTCGTGCTACGAAAATTTTCAATAACATATTTTCTTTAGGAACAATTTTATTACCAATGCAGCAATATTTTTCCAATGTAAAGCTTACTTTTAAAACCTACAACTCGCTTTACCATAAAGACTGTTATACATAATGTTCTATATATTTTAATAGGAACAAAATTTTTAATTATAAATAGGTTAATATTATGCAAAAATAATCTTGGTGGCACAAAACACATCTTGCAGTGGTTCATATTAAAAATATATATATATTTACAACAACAAAATTAGTGTTGCAGCAAAGGAAGAGTTTTTTGAGTTTAAGTAAATAAAAATTATAATAATTATGATTTATATTTATATTTTGAGCACCGCAGAGAAAACATACGGTAAGTTTACCGAACCCTATATCTAGAGATCATTAATCGCGGAAAAACGACTGTTTGCTGGGTTTAATCGTACGTTCAGCTTATCAAACGATTACTAATGGCTTTCGCTTGTACGTGGAGCTGTCGCCCCATTTTACTGAGCCAATAAGAGTCCCGCTTTTGTAATATGTTGATTCCAGTTAGGGCATTATCACATAGTACATCTTGTGACCTTGGTCTGCAGACAGCTATGTTGTGTGAGACGTATCTGACTATTCGCGACTTCTGCACCACTCCTAAAGCAAAGCGACAATGTGTTAACACTGGGATTGTATAAATAGCGAGAGTGAAGAGCGATTTGGTTCGTGACGAATCTGCTAATAGCACAGGTAGTATATTGGCAATATTTCCCATTACAGCATTACAGCGCTGGCTGTTATTCCGGGATCAGTCAACAAACGTCCCGCTCTATAGCGATTACGAATGGGTTAGTGTCCAGACATACTTCCATAATGAAAATTTTAGACTTAGTCCTCCAGCAAAGCTAACTGCCAGTTAAAAGAACCAGGTGTCTAAACATAACGCACGGTTATTTACGAAACTAACCGAGCATTCTGCATTTAACTTTGCTGCATGTTATTCAGCAGTAAACTGACAGGGTCACCGAATTACGGCACATAGTTGCAGCATACATCGGAAGAACTACGCACCAATTCAAGAGCTAGCGCATACATACGAGTTTATGACAACGTGCGCGTGCCAACGTCGCCCATATCACCACTCCGCTACTTTGCTTTCAATTAGAAAAACAACTCATGGGGGCCGTTCCAGCGTACCAGGCGCATGTATGCAACCCGCGTTAATCTCATATAAATAAAGACTAATCTTACTATCACTATAGAAATAAAAGTATTACGCATATCAAAATTGTATTTGCATTTTATTAAAGATGCAGCTATCCTTATTCAAGCTGTGTTCTGCAGAATACGATTTTAAATATAGTTCAATTATCGCCATGACAAAAAAAAGATTTTGTAACATTTGTAGTCAAACATTCTTTGCACTAGACTTCGGCGAACGCAACGGTAATAAGAACGGCCGTGTCTTTGATAAATCGCGAAGATAATTTTGATATGTGCAATATTCTTATTTCTGTAGCAATAGTAAGATTATCATCGATTTACAAGGTGTTAATGCGGGTTGCATGCAAGGGCCTGAAACTCTGGATTGGCCTCGAAACAACTTGGTAGGATGCGTTTGTGTTTGCGAGGAAGAAAATCGATGGAGCGTTACGTGAGTTGCTGACTGTAGTATTTAATGCAGTATCACATCTACGCGCAAAGCAGTTAACTGCGTGCACATTTTGACTATTACTATTTTCTCTACAGGACTTCAAAGCGGTGACAGTGCCACTTTACTGAAGGAAATGCGGATTTACAGTCAAATGCATGTTTCTATCTTTGAGTTGATTCGTGTCACGTTGGTACTTCCCCAAGTAAGCATACTGAAAGAAATTATTTTTAGCATTTTTGAAAAGCCTGAAAATAGTGCTTCCAATAAACGTGTCGGATTTTGAAAATAAAAGGTACATACCGTAAACTGGGTATACTTTGCACTAGCATGTGTAACTCTGCACCACCAAAAAAATATATTTTCTTTGCAGACTGTTGATCGACAAGTAATTGTATTCGATGGAATTAAATAATAATTTTTTTAAATACCTAGTCGTGATGTGTCTTTATTTCACCAAACGACCTAGAAACAAATATTTTGGTGGTGCAAAGTTACCCATGCTGGCGCAAAGTATACCCACTTTACGGTAGTTTTATGTGTGTTTTCTTTTCGTAGATGCACACATTTAATAAAAACCAAAAAGTAATAACCGCAACTCGCTTATAGTTAGTACGGGATAAAATGAGTACATATTTTCAAAACACTAAATATTTTTTCTAGGACATTTATATTTTCCTGCCGCTTTTTTAAAACAAACAAAGTTGCCTAACTAACTGCCAAAGTGCATAGATTGTACTGTACTCACAAGTTAACGTCAGCGGTCACAGTATTTTAAAATCATTTTTCTAGACAACGTGTCTTAAAGTGCTCACATTATCGCGAACCAACTATAGTCTGGGCCACGGCCGTAGAAGAACAGGTCTGGACACTCGCCTGGAAACTTGACCCCCTTGTTGTTTGGCTGCAGTTCACCAAGTTACCGAGAATATTTTGTTTTATTGGCACTTCAGTTAGGGCGGTCGGACTCAAACTCCGCCCACTTCATTCCCACTAAGATAAACAATTTATCAAAACGTATTTTTTAATCAATTTATGAAATATTTCCTTCGCTCGCAAATTTAAGAAAAGGCTCCAGCAATCTTTATTTTCTTTATAAATTTAACAATGGAATAAAATTGGGTGGAGTTTGAGTCCAACCGCCCGGATTACAGCGCCAAAAAGTACGACATTCTCGGTAACTTGACGAACTACAGCCAAACAACAAGGGGGTCAAGCAAAATACATTGGTAGATAGGCGAGTGTCCAGACAGGTTCTTCTACGACCGTGGTCTGGGCTTAGCAAGCTACAGTCTGAGAGTTTACACGAGTGATCAATATTTAAAATGTATTTCTCAGTGAAAATAAAAAAATAACGATTTTAAAAAGTGTGTACTAAGTTATATTAATTGAGAAATGATATACTGCGAAATATTTGGATATACGATAAAACTTTATTTCAAAATGTTTCTGTGAATTATACATTTTGTCAACGTTTTAGAACAAACATTGTTCATTTGAAAATTGCCAGGTTTCTCAGTGTGGTTGTATCCCTCGAGAAATTTTTCTAATTGGTTAATAATTTCTGATTAAGGGCGCCGCCTACCCGCGCGTGAGAGGCTCAAAAGCGAAGGACACATAAGGTCGACCTTGAAGCGCGCATCAAATGCCGCGTCGCCTCAACGAGCCAAGCGCTGAACTAGCGTGCAAGCTTCCCGCCGAACGGTTTTTACCACGGGACATTAAGCGGTGGCCATATTATTTTATTGGTGGAAAGTCTACAGCTAAGTTCAGTGCAGGTGGCAATCTGAGTTTCACATACATCCGGTTAGTACATTTTGAAGTACAGAAGTCTGAAAAGACAGTTGTTAGCCATGTTGAAGGGCTTAGAAACTGTTTTTAATCAGCGTGGCGTCTTAACAGTGAGGTCCCTACCTTGTCTGAAGTTTGTTTTGTTTTCGTACGTTAGCAGAATGGGCACACGTCGGATATTTTCGTACAAAAAAAAACCTGTTTACGAACACACTGCAACGCATTTGAAGCGTGAGGTAGGTGGCTGCTTTAAGATTTTTTAAATATACTCAATTCTGGAGTAATTTACTAGATATACCAATTGGAGAAGGCGTGGTGAATTAATTAACATTAAAACGTTCATATAAGTTAAATTTTTGAGTTTCTGGCAGTCGATATATAAAAACTAAGAAAAAACAATTCTAAATAAAAGTTTTGCTAACGTCATGAAACATTTATTTCCCAGCGTGACAAATTAGTTTATCTAACTCTTTTGCCGTAGTCAGGCGTTTGGAATGTCCGCTTCATAGGTTGCATACCATAAATACGCCACTCGAGAAAAATTTTTACTCAAAAATGTTGGCGTTAACTGTGGTCTACAATTACTCGATGTTATTTTTATTTTTGCATAACGGCTTAAATTATTTCGTTTAGCAACGTTTTATTTACCATACACACTAAATAGCGGTGTCTAACAGAAGAAGCGTGGCATGACAGCGTGTAGGGAGTTACACGTTAAATTATACTCAGCGGGACTCAATCACAATTCATCATTTTCGGACAGAAACCAGACGAACGAAAATTTGAGGAGAGGGGGAGAGATAAAATTATGGGTAGGCATTTTCTACATAATTTTCGGGGTGTTGAAAATTCAACCCAAGGATGGTGTTGCAATTTGGGCACAACCAATGTAAAGGAACTGTCAGTGTTGCATGTTTATGTTCGACACGTTACTTGCGGAAAAACGAACTGAATTGTTGTGGACATGCGCCATTACTTGAGCCCACGACTTTTCGCGAAATGAATTCTGCAACAATTTGTTTCAGTGCCTTATGTGCACATATGCTGCCCTGCTTCTTGGTCAGTGATTGGCTGTTTTTAACTCTCAGCGCCTAGGGTTCTACCTGCAAATCACAGACGTGTGGTGTCGCAGTAACCTTGTTCCTGTTGGCACAGCAAAATGAGCTACGCCTGGGCTATAACACATTCTGCCAGTAACCATGAAGCAGATCTTCCATGGGCGTCATTTCAAGATTTTATTTTTTTTGGGGGGCAAGTTTTTTTTTTGGGGGGGGGGGCAAGTTTTTTTTGGGGCGGGCAAGTTTTTTCGGAGACAGTGACCATCTTGCATCTTTTTGTATTAATTAAGCATGTATAAATTAGAACCTTTAATAATAAAACTTCAGTTTTATGTGCTTAAGTATAAGCATTATTTAAATAACAAAATACAAAAAATATATTACATACACTTAAAATTCTAAAACCTGGGGGGGGGAGCATTTCCCTACCCCCCCTTCCCCCCTTAAATGCCCCCCCCCCCCCCCAGAGCTTCACATGTGTGCATAAGGCATTGAAGCAAACAGTTGCAGAATTCTTTTCGTGAAAATCGTGGGCTCTAACCATTACAATATATTATGTCATGCCAGAAATCTTAGGACGGGACTAAGAAAAAAACAAACGCGAAACGAAAAAACTCTGTGCTCTTTTGTGTCTCAATCGTTGTGTCGTCTAGTCTATAGTCTGTGACGTCGTAGTTGTTATCCTGTTTTGTGTCCAACATTGTCTTCGTCTCAGTCTGTGCTGTCTTATTTGTGGTGTCCTCAGTTTTACAGATTTTTTTTCTTTGTCCTTCGACTTCTATTTTTGGATGTTTTTTTTTTTTTTTGTTGAATAATTCTTTATGATATTTTTCATGTTCTATTGTTTTGTGTTATGGATGTGTTGACTACAGCCCAACAGGACTTGTTTTCTCATTTTTTTTAGTTTTTCGCTTGTTTTTTCTCAGTCTCGTATTAAGATTTCTGGGACGAAATAATATTGCAATGGCGTATCTCAACAATAGCACAGTACGTTATGCTGTCCCATCGCAATAAGCATTCTAAGACATTACCTAGCGTAACTTGTACATTTCAAAGTGTAAACCTACACATTTTCTCCTGCCAGGGACTCCCAAGTTAGGCAGCTACCTTAAACTCCCAGCTTCATGTTTAGTTGGCCGAACCTCTTATTCTCTTAACTTCTACTATCTGCGGTAAGCGAATCACTTGCGACCCTCCGCATCAAAACCTCGCGACCCAAAGACAATTTTCAAATATCGCTCTAACACCCATTACACTAACAGTAAACTTATATAAAACTATATTTTGTAATTTTTTGTCGTTCAGCTGCTTAGCTTTTATACAGATGGAAGTATCTATGAATGAAGAAATTTTACCGACTCATCCAACTAAGAACATAGTAACTAACTTTGTATTACTCAACCTATTCGATATTTACTTAACCAGAATGGACAATAAATTGGAGTTCGTTATTTTATCAGGTATCGGATACAATCTGCGGATACAATCTGCATAAACCAATAATTAGAAAGATCGGAAATTATTGCGACTTTCAGGATTTCTTACGACGTCAATCTGCTCTCCTCTACAATTCCAATTAAGGTGGCTGATACGATTTTTTTCGTTAGAAGGGAATAATATTACGGTTATAAATACTGTTAAACTTGCGTCCTTTAGTCAAAGAGTGTTAAAGACGATTGGTCTACTTCACAGATTACTTATGCTTCGAATTGCGCGTGCAGTTTCAGGCCGCGACAGTGACTGGTTACAGGGCCGGATACATTCCAGTTGGCCTCAAGTCATATGACCTAAATAGTGTAGGGCCAAGTGACGCTGGCCAAGTGACTAAGGCAAAACAACGTTAAGGCCAAGTGACTTTAGAGTAAAGTGACTTTGAAGACAAGTGACTTTGAAGACAAGTGACTTTGAAGACAAGTGACTTTAAAGACAAGTGACTTTAAAGACAAGTAACTTTAAAGACAAGTGACTTTAAAGCCAATTGACTTTCAAGCCAACTGACCTTAAAGCCAAGTGATTTTAAAGCCAAGTGATATCAGGCCAAGTGACGTTTAGACCAAGTGATGTTCAGGCCAAGTGATGTTCAGGGCAAGTGATGTTCACAGCAAGTGACGTTCAGCAAGTGACTTTCAGACAAGTGACTTTCAGGCAAGTGATTTTCAGGCAAGTGACGTGTAGGTCAAATTAATTTTAGGTCATGTGATGCAGGCTAAGTGAATGTTGAGCCACTTCAAAATTGTAGGCCAAATAACAGGCTTCGGCAGGGCCGTGTCAAATCTTATGGCAAGAGCTTTTTTTCATGTAATTCGCCATCTCTCCCCCTTCCATAATTCATGGAACAGTTGGCACAGCCCTGTCTGGGCGGGGTGGTAATGTTGGTAGTACTCACGGGTGACGCCGCGCTCCAGGTCCTCGTAGTAGCCGCAGAAGGCGAGCTGCTGCAGCACGGACGACGGCAGGCGTGCTAACTGCTCTACGCGCCGCAGCCGCTGTGTTATCACGTCCACGTCGCGGTGGTCGCGATCGCATGGCCTGCGAACACAGGGCAACAATCATTTATGAGCCATATACAGCTGGCGCAACATTGTTTCAATGTGTTAGGAAACATTTTTCTATATATTTATTAAGAAATACTACATAGCAGGTGTTCTGTACCTTTATCTATGAAAAGAAAACACATTAAAAACTATGCTTCTCTATTTTTCCCTTCTAGATATCATGCTTTAAAACATGGTTCCGGTCACATAAAAATGACTAACATCGTTTTTTTTATTCCTTCAAATAGATAAAGCACGCACTTTCCGTAAATAAATAAATAGAGTCACTCCTTAAAGTAATACTGTTGGAAAAAGCCAACGACCAAAACACGGTATACCGTTTTCGCGCCGCGCATGATGGTGATACGATTGTTGACACAAGAGCCAGTCTAGCGCTTATCGTTTCCCTATTTTCCTAACTCCAACGCGGCATCTAGCGCTTGATTAAATTTCAAATTGGCACTAGATATAAAAAGTATGCCTTTTGAAATACTTAAACGATATCGTTTCTGTTTTTGAATGAATATTATAAATTAGCACGATATTGTTAATTTTACTAAGCACTAATTTCGGAATGTTTGACGAGCTTTGTTTTCCATCTTTTTGCATGTGTTTTTTTTATATTAAGAGTATAAGTAAACATGGCTCTGAAATGTTTTAAAAAATCAAATATTTATTTTTATTAAATTTTTTTTATGTGCTAAGAGTTGCATTTGCAAGGGTGCTGAGATGGGAGTCTATCGACTGTATATTTATTGCCTGTAGTATTTTTGTCCCTATATGAAATATTTAATCAAATGAATGTAATATAAATATTTGTTACTGAATTGTGTGGTAATTGTTTACAATGTACGTAGTATTTGGTTCTTAACAAACTTTAAATTATGGTTGAACCCATATTTTTTGCAATATATTTATGAAAACGGTCTCAAATTTGCACATTGCTGCTTACATTTTTCCATAATTATATCAACACCTTTCCAAATAGGAATTCCTTAAGGATTTGTCGTTACTAGGCAGTGATCAGCGGCAGCAGATGTAAAAACACTATTCGGGAGGCGTCTTGAGGGAACAAGGTTTTCTCGGGGGTTTCCACGGGTACCACCAAGGGGCGTAGCAACATAAACAATCAACTACGTTATCATTCAAGTGCCCCGGTACTTCAATAATGCTGTCAACAGTGTGCAAGCCAGTGAGGAAAACTGTCAATGTTTAACCTACACAATATAAACAAATTACGTTCAATCTCTACCACAGGGAAAGGTTATCATCAAGAGTGCAAAATTTCACACGACGTACTATATTTGTGAATCAATACCGCGTCTAGGGGCCCCAGCATTGATTACGAGTGCAAATAAATTTATCCTAAAAATAGCAATCAAATGCTTTTTTTTTCACTTTCCCCGCGGCGCACATCATGCTGTATACTCACACGGTGTTTTAATGAGCCAATGGCCGCAGGCATGAACCGAGGTACGTAACAAATCGAAGGACAAACAATATGCAAAAATTAGCAATTACAAACACACCTAAACCTAGCAGAATCATACTTTAAAAACAATGAATTTGGTAAATAAAAACACCAAAAATTTAAAATTATACACTACGCATGACAGTGAGTTCTCTCGTGCTCCATGCATATATTATTATACTTATCTTACTACTATAGTTCTGACCTGCATATTATGGGTGTAGGTTAAAATACCAAGCAGTCTAAATATGAATCTTCATTTACTTGACGTAACATACATAAAATAATACCTGGACGCGGAGCGCAAGAGGGGACTATCTACGTACAGTGTTGCCACACTGCACATGTGGTAAAATGTCAGAAAACATTTTGCTGCTTACATTTTCGTCTTCAAATTACCCAGGATTTGCATGGAGTGCAAATTACGCGGTTGTTTCTGGACAGCCTGAAATTTCAGGTCAGATGTAAACTTACGGGTGATAGACGGCATAATTTCGAGCTGTTTTATGAGGCAATGAAAAAGCAATTAGAGGTCAAAATAATTTATGCAGAATAGCGAGATTTTGGCATGACAAATGTCTTTTTCTAAAGTTTTCTTAACATTCTTATTAAAATGCAAATTTAAATAATAAAAAGTGCTATATTTAAGCAATTTTGACGAATCGCAGAAAATAAAGTCATTGATAAAGCATTAAAAAATAGAAACTAGCAAAGTTACCTATCACCTACGTAAGTAGATGATACATTACATAAAAAATACGGAACGGACAGAGTCAAGAACTATGACGCCAATGTCAAATTAACAAAAAAATCCACGGCGTGCAATCGTCGCCGAGGCTTGTTCGGTCACCACAAGTTGAACGAGTACAAGGTAAATGTAAACAACAAAATTTTTGTAATCTCCAGTTTCCACTTGTATTACATTGACAATTACAGCACAATTGGCAATAGGAAAGGCGACCGCAGGAATTTTAAAGACGTTAAGTGCAAGGTTACAAGAAACAAAATTTTTACCGAACCCAACGCCATGTTAAATTGAAAATTGCTTGTTACGACAACATAACTAAGATCAGCGGGTTCATTGAAAACAATAATTTACACTGAAATTATATGTCAAGGGGTAGTTTCTAAATATTACAAGAATTTTTTTAAAATGTTATTGTAGTAAATTGCTGTAAATTAATTAAAATTCTTTGTCATAAATTTAGAGAAAAATATAACACGATGTAAATATTGGCAAAATCTAATATCAGTGTAACTTATATAATTTCACTAAGTCCGTTGGTCGTGGTTATGCTTCCGTAACATGCAAATTTTGACACACTTGCCGTTACGATGACATTCAAACAAAAAAATACCACAGGAGGATATTGGAGTAATTAATAACGTCTACAATCCTAACACTTTTTCTTGCAAATACAAAATTACGAAATTTTCCACACTTGAACGCTACTGAAGAAACTAATCTTTTGAACAGTAGCCTGTACGACGTTCCTTTCTTTGTCGTTTACTGTTTGTCGTAATGTTATATATATATATATATATATATATATATATATATATATATATATATTAAACTTTTGATGATTGTTTCGGTGTTAGGTTTAATCAAATCGAAGTCTTACCAATTTCAATAATTCGATGGTGCACAGAGTTACTATGACTCTCGCTGACGTGGCTGATATTCGTACTGACCCGTCAATCTCAAGCGGGCGCTACACTGAGTGAATGTTGAATTAGTAGCACCCCGCCATCTGCCGTCGACGCGGATTAAGTGGTCTGGTCGGCGGTCTGCCGCCCCGACCTGTCAACCCTTAAAACTCCGCTTAACCTCCGCAGTTAACGTCGCGCCGCCGACCAACTTCACTCGCGTCCCGCTTCTTTCCAGGCCCGCGATGTTTCCGTTCTCCCGACGTTGTCAATTAGCAGATCGGGCCGTCTCGTCAGCGGTCTGCCGCCCTGACCCGTCGACGCCCGAACCTCCGAAGTCCCCCCAACGACGCGAGCCCCGCCTCGCAGCTTCCTTCCTCGCCCGCTGTCAGTTCAGATCTCTCCCTTCTCTCCACACTGGCCGAAAACCCGCCACCGGTCACGGTATTGGTAATCCGGCCAATGGGAAGGGAGCATGCAGAAACAGTCCCCCTACCAAAGCCAGCACTACAGTACACTGCGCAGACAGGCACTTGAAGTCAGTGTATTTGAGCCCTTGTCGTACAATTGATTAAGCACGTGGTTACTGTCGCTCGTAAACATTGTTTCCATGAGCAATGTATTTGACGCTAATTTGTAAGAGCTATAAAGAAGAAATGATTTATCCAATGACAAATATGCCGTATTTATCTTCGTCTACGTTCATTAGTGAACAAAATTTTGCAATAAAATGTGAGCTTAACAAAATGATTGCGTTTTGAAACATAATTCTGTGAGCCTACTGTTTATGCTTAGAAACCATTGTTGTGCTAACAATGTTTAATACACTTACGCTAGTTTCTGAAATTTATTTAACATTTCGTTTGCCGATATATTCGTTTTAATGTCATCACAAATTAGCTGCATATTGTACGTGACGTATACATGCGTAAATAAATAATGTACGTGATCGCACTTCCAGGTTAGTTCGCTTATGTTAATCTGCATAAAAAATTGTTTAACCATATAATTCACATTTTGCAAATACGTAACATGGACATTTTACCCATTAAATGTAACATTAGCATATTTCTTTCCCTTTACACACTAATGTAACACACGTAACCGCTTCCATTCAAATCTGTTCTACCAACAGTATCAATACCATACTAGGCGCTACCGAAAACCTAACTCGATGTACTCGATAGAATATGCATTACTGTTAAGCAAATGTAATGTAATATAGGCCCTACGTATTTTGTATTAGAACAAAATGATATTCTGCATTATTCTAACCTGGTCTTACAATACAGGTCGATCGGCGACTGAAATATACCGCTTTTTGGAGATTTTGCCGCACATACTACTATTCGAGTTTACGTGCAGTCGGAAAAAAGCCGTTAAACATTTAACGACTAGGTAGATCTGATCACGTGACCAATAGTACAGAGTAGATTAAACTTACTACGTTATCGTAAACGCCGACTGAGTGTTGTTTGATGTTAGTCAACAATAATGGCTTGTTCGCGTAAAACTGGCCTAAATTGTCGACTTCAAGGAAGTCCCAACATGCCACCTCCTGTATACTCATACCTCCATGATTATAACTGTGTACATAACACTGTCACACAGTGTAGGGGATCAATGTCCTTATTTCTTAGTTGATACTATTGCTTAGGTTCGAAGTAAGTCATAAGCGAAAATGAACAAAACAAGCAAGTGAGAAGAAAAAATTAAAATATATTGGCCTCTGAAGGAAATTTTTTTATTTAAAATAACAATTGCTTGACTAATTATTTTAGCTCAATAACTATAGAATAAACAAGTCGCCAATCATGGTGAGAAGAGAACCATTGTGATGTATTAGTCTAGGGCCCGGTAGTTTTCGCGAAAAGATTTTTGCAGCACTTTGTTTGAGTGCCTTACGTGCACACCTGCATCTCGGTTTTGTGGTCAGTGATTGGATGCCGTAGCACCCAGCGTGTGGAGGTTAAACCCGCAAATCACAGACGTGATGTGTGGCAGTTATCCGTGTACTGATTGGCACAGTCAAATGAATAACGACTCTGCACAAAAACACTCTGTCAATAGCCATGAAGTTGAGGTGCAGGTGCGCACGTAAGACACTGAAACAAAGTGGGGCAAAAATCTTTTCGCGAAAACTACCGGGCCCTATGTATTACTCGGGATAATTTCTAATGAAAAATAATTTTCGTATGTCCGAAACACAAAACCGGCAAATATCTTTATGACTACCCCGATTGAAATAGTACAATATTACTTAAATAAACTGTAATATATTATTTAAATTAATGAAAGGTTTTTTAATAATAACTCTATATATAAACAGGTCAATATTTAAAATTTACTTACAATCTTGTAAAATGTTACTTGGTTCTACAAATTTGTTTTGAGTATCTAGCTTTATGAAACAATACACTTATTAATATGTACTTATACTACAAGTAATATACTCATAAAATAAAATAAGTGTGCTAGTTTTAATGAAAGAGAACTTTACAATTTTTCTAGGTGTTTTATATTACTAGCTCATATTGGAAGCAATTTATAAAACGGGTCACAGAATATTAATTCGACACCGATTTCTCATTATTGCCCTGAGTTTATACACACTGAATGTATGATAAAGTCGTTTCCGGGCATCCTTTCTTTCTTTTTTTTTTATTTATTTTATTTATGCGTAGTTTTTAGCAATTGACAGCCGATGTGTTTCTGCTCTTACAATTCGTGATACTATAGATTTTTTTATGTCCAAAAAACGCCACCAATCACTAGTAAAGGTCTACTTATTTAAAATATTAATGTTAATTTGTTGTAAAACTATGTATAAATAGAACCAGAATATTTTTGCTGATACATCTTAAGCTAGACCAGATTAAATACCTACTCATTTCTACAACGACTGTCGCTGGAGCAAAGTCACGCACTTCATTAAAAACTCTGGCAAAAAAAAAAAAAAAAACAAGTAATAAACTAATGCCGTGCTACCTCATATGACAATAATATGCAAGTAGTCAAACTCACAAAATGTTGTTGTCCCGGATTATTCATGTTCGTACGGTATATTTACATACCCTTAATCTCCAAAAAAAAAAAAAAATTTACGAAATACTGTATATGACAAACGTAAACAATGTTTTTATTTTTGCGTGAAAGTTTACAAGAGGGTTCATTCCCATGTAGGTGCATGACGCAGGTGCATTATATGGCAATTGTTTTTTACCACAGCGCGTTTGCTTATAAAAAAGTGATAGCAGTATTATAAGTACATTACCAGAACCGTTAAGTTATTATATGTACTAAATTGGTGGTACACTATTATCCCTGGTACCTCGTAAATTCCAAATGTGCCACATTTATTATGTGGAGTAGTATTTCTTGCAAAATTCACTTAAGTTTAGAAGGCGAATAGTTACATTCTGTAGTGCATGCCTTGCAGTAAATTTTCTGTGAATTATTAAGAGAGTACGCCCAGAATTTCCAAATGTTTCGTGGATTATATTTTACTTCCAGTCACGTGAAAGAAAAAAAGTGGTTTCGTTTTCAGAGAACGAAACATAAGTGTAGAGGCAACCAACCACTCTACCGACTGCTAACAGCAAAACTTCTTTAATGACCCTCGAAAGAAAAATGTTCGTAAAAAGTCTTGCTTTAGCTGAAACTTTGCTAACATTTTTTCTCATCTGGCGAGTAACTTGAAACAGATGTGTAGCTTTTCCCTCCTCTACCACCACCACCTTCTTTTTGGCCACTTTCCAGGTAAAATTATCTTGGAGTGTCCCATATTCCAGGTCGTTAAAACTTTTAAGAATAACGAAGATTTTGAAACGAAATATCCAATATACTTCCTTTGATATTATTATTTAAGTTCAAGTGTCAACGGTGGTTTTGAATTTAAGTGAAAAGTTTGATGAAATTTTTCATTCCATAGCTGTTCACTAAAAAGAAGAAAAATATAAAAAATATACAAATTTGGTTTGCTCATATAATTATTTTAGTTGCCTTTTAAGAACACGCTTATACTTTTCTTATGGAATTTTGGAATTTGTTTTACGTTTTTCGACCATTTGGCATACTTCCAAGTGAAGTTTATTCGCATTTTAGTTAAAACGTTTCTGTTGTGTTTCTGTGCTGTTTGACCTTTTATTTCGTTCACATAAGTTCTGCTTCATTGTTTTTTGGCACTGTGTCATTGTAGATCGACGTTTCCTATTTGACTGGACCAATCAGAGAAAGGTTACTGCGATACCGCGCGTCTGTGATTTGCAGCAAAACGTTAAGACACGTAAGAGTTTAAAAAAAAAAAAAAATCCCGCCACTGACCACGACGCAGAACTTCAAGTGTGCATTTAAAGCATTGGAACAAACTGACGCAGAAATTTTTTCACCAAAAATATGGGTTCCTACCTGGGAGTGACTCCGAACGAGCATCGAATCGGAATCGCCTTTAAAGGAATGCAAACCTATACAACACCGCTACCGCCCGGGCTGTTAGCTCGGCCAACACGACACATTGGTCGTCTCATATACTGCGCTTTATTGCTACCTCAATGTAGACTGAGAAACCCCACAGATCACAACTTGTGTGTGGATTTTCAGGTATTTCTCAGCATCTTACTCGTCTTCGTATTCCCTACCAGACGAAGCGAACCAAACGTTATATCCAGGGGGATCCTGTATGTATACGTAAGTGTTGTCATTACTCAGTAGTGTGCACTTTCTTAAATCAGTATCTTCTTAGGGACTCATAACATGACATTTTACACTTTGAGAACTGTACATATTTTCTGCACATTATTAATACAAGAGTGAGTAGTCTGTATTAAACAGGCTACATTCGTAATAACACGGTTACAGCACGCAAATAGAAGAGCCGCACACAAACAGCATAGAATACCATGCTACATTCGCGCACAACATAAAGGTGTCCGAAATTGAGAGACTATTTACTGTATTAAATTGCAGTGTTCTCCGCTTTCGTGATAAAACAAAATCAAAGTAATTGCTGTTGCTCTTAGTGCGTAAACGATTAAAATAAATAACTACTTTTATACAAATACAACTTCATAAATATATTAAATATACTAGCGTAGTGTCCGCACTGCTACCTGATTTACTACGCACAGAACACAGTGCACGGTGCACATAAAAGTTAAAAATACGTCTACTTCTTGTGCGCGGATCGTGTGCTATTTTCCTATGCGTGTGCTGTGCGTCCATGTAGTAGCTGCCATCTATTAGCACACATTCAACTTCCGTGCGTCTGTGCTGTTTATGTGCTGTTGCCGATGTAGCCCAGGCTTTAATACTACAAGAACGCCAGTGCCACTCGTCGTTGAGTGTGAATACAAACAGTGTTACCAAACACGCCCACACTACTATGCGACGATCGTTACTGTTTGGCTTGCAATTAGTGACGTGCCTGTATAACTGCGTCAATCAGATGGTGAAAACATTTATATAACATTACTTTGGAGCGATCGTGTTCATTTTAACAGTGTTCAACATAATAATAATAATAATAATAATAATAATAATAATAATACGACTTTATTAATGGCGCAGTTAAGGCGATGTTGCCTTGTCTTACACTGGACCATACAAATTTCAGTCTACAGTTTACAATTATTTAAGTCTAAGGTATTACTAAAATTAAAAAGCAATAATGAATAGCGATGTATCATGAGAGAATTGAAACAGCATGATAATTAAATTACAATTTAAAAACCATAAGAACAAAGACATCGCATGTATAGAGACATGCAAAATTCGCGTTATTATTTCGTAGCAGACTAAACTTCACTTTCCTATACACAACAGAGCATAATCAGCGATTCAATTGGCCACGAACTTGTATATATCGTCATTTACGTGCGTTACGTCTTTACAGAGATTGGCCTCTCTATCGTGCAAACTTTCTCCGCGGCAAGTCACGACAGTATCGGCCAGCGG
>PNEQ01084381.1:0-20327 GCA_003012365.1 Medauroidea extradentata | reverse complement strand
ATTACGACTTTGCTTTACATGAATGTTTGTTTGCATGAGCCCATTAAATTCAGTGTATACAGTTTTAGTAAAAATATGTAATAAAATATGTTGTCAGCCATCGTGTCTGTTTACACCAGCATTATATTTTGGAATTTTACTATGCATATCTAAAAATATTGTACCTAAAAAAATATTTATATATTTGCATGCAGTGCATATCTTTTCTACTGTCCTTTCATACACTTGAAAACATAATATAGCTACAATTTTCTGCAAATTTGCTTTTCGCTGGAGAAAAAAAATTTCTTTACAAATTTGTAACATAACCATTTATTTATATAGCTAATATTAACGCAGAAAGGTAATATTGTGATAGAAAACCATTTCACTTTCTGTCACCAAATCCAGTTTAAGCCTTCTCTTCAGGTATCTTAGTACATGCTTCACGCCGCTAGCGTATTTTAGTAGAATTATCTGATACTCATCAGTAACTTAATGCCATGATCCATCTTTTCTACTGCTTTATCGTTATAATATTTTTGTTCGTAAGCGAGAGCAGATTTCAAAAAAATGTTACAGGAGTTTTGTTAAAAATAATCTTTACAAGGTAGTATAATATTTTCTAGACAAAAACTTATATATATATATATATTTGGCTAGTTAGTTAATGAGAATTTCCTTAATTGAATAATTAGCTGAAACCATTGTGTACTTCACCTTGAAAAAATTAGCTAACATTGTACACACTGTTTTTTAATAAAAATGTGCAACAATTTGTAATATCTGCTCTCGTTTAGGATTTTAAAATAACTATTGTAAAAGCTGTAGAAATGTTGGGTCAGGGTCTTAATTTTAAAAAATTATAAAGGATTGCATTTAAATTTAAATCGTTGCTAAATGTTTATTGACCATTAATAGGAGTTATTCACCTTAAATCAGTGCTGGAAGTACTATGGTAGTTATACTTTTTTTTAATTAAAAAAAGGCTCTAAAACAGTTAAGTCTTGTGCTTGCAGCAGGTATTTTAATCCCGATATTTTAAAGAAAATAGGTTTTCACACCAGTCTACACATCAATTGCAGATAAGAGAAACTTTAAAAGTATGAACGAACACGTGTTCCAGCTCTGTTGTCTGTATTTTGACGTTCTTCTGCCAAGATATGTTCCTTTTCGTTTTCATTTTTCATTTATTATGGCCGGATGTATAGAAATTACGAGCTTTTTTCTTGTGGTTCCTGGTTCTTCATATTTAAGCCAAATTACATTTAGAAAGCTTTTATTTTATAGTCGCTTCCTTGAATTCTTTCAGTAAATCTCAGTTGCATGTGAATTCGCAGAAAACCCTTCCCGTCATCCACTGCACACTGCAATTTCTTCTTCTTCTTCTTCTTCTTCCCCAGTTCCAAGACCAATTTGGACACCATAACCTAACGTGCGGATAATAATTTAAATGCAAAAGTAGCCACACGCATTTTCGTGTTTATAGTGGCATGGTTTCAATCAATAAAGTAACAGAAAACTTATTTATGGCTGTGGAACGTTTCTTTTTTTCTTTTTTACATAAATTGTTCATTCATAACTCATCCTGGTAACTACATTATTTTTAACTCAGTTTTGATTCTAGTGGTTAATGCTGCTGAATATTAACTGCTGACAGCAATATTTCGTAGCCTTTGTTTGACTTTGACACGTTTATACACACATACGTTATATATATATATATATATATATATATATATATATATATATATATATATATATATATATATATATATATATATAGGGACCCCTGTTTTCCGCGAAAATAATTTTGCCCCAGTTTGTTTCAGTGTCTTACATGCACATCTACAGATCTGCTTCATGCTTATTGACAGCGTGTCTTTGAGAAGAGCCGTATCTTATTTGACCGAACCAATTACAATAACGTTCCTGCAACACCACACGTCTGTGATTTGCCGGTAGAATCACAAGGCTCGTGACAGTTAAAATATCCTATCATTGGCCACGAAGCAGAACTGGAGATGTGCACGTAAGGCACCGAAATGAAGTGGAGCAAAATTCTTGTAGCAAAAAATAGGGGTCAATATATTGTGCATACATATACATATATATATATATATATATATATATATATATGAAACGTATGCGTTTTTCTACAATTCATCTGATTGCGAAGAAACTTTGGTGAGGCGTGCTTGCGTCTGCAAAGATTTCTGACAAATAAGTATAATGTAGCGAGATACCCGACACTGAGACAAGAAAATTTTGTAGACACCTGGGGTCGCAATAGTCGGGAAACGCCTTAAAATTGGTGACCAAACGTTGAACATATGGTATCACAGATACCACACATCATCTGTGACTGCAAGGCGTAGCGTTCGTGTTGCATCGAACCAATTAATTGTGTCCACTTTGCAGTGTACCACCTGGCCCGCGTGTGCTGCTTCACATTAGTGTCAACTAACACTTCGCTGATGCGCAGGAAACGTACACAAACACTCTGCAGAAGACTCCAGATTGGACGCCAGTAAACTCCGCATAAGCAGCACACGCGGGCCAGGTGGTACACTGTTAAGTTTACACAGTTAATTGGTTTGACGCAACACGAACGCTACACCTGGCAGTCACAGATGCAGCGATGTGTGGCATCTGTGATACCAAATGTTCAGCGTTTGGTCACCAATTTAAGGCGTTTTCAAACTTTTGCGACCCCAAGTGTCATATATAAAATTTCTTCTGAGTGTCGGCTATCTCGCTGCAGGATGTTTTAAACGTGCGTCCTGTATATAGAAAGGGTGGTGTAAACAAGGCAGGGTGGCAGAGTAGGGTACCGAAAAATTTTTGTAAATTTTGTTTTAATGTTTATAAAATGGTTAATAATGAACCGTAACATAATTTTGCATCAATGAGAATTAAAAAAAAAAAATTGAAACCACGCAAACGAAGTTGCTGACAAATGCTAGTTTGCAATAAAAAGATTCAACGTTTACACACACTTACTTTGAATCAAAGTTGGGTGTGGTTGTGTGGGAACGGACGTTCTTTTCTAGGTTAATTTTTTATGCAGTGAATTTATTTTTATTTTCTCGAAACATTATCACAAACTTTTGTACTGGTCAAAGCTGGATGAAGACGTGCATATAAACTGTGGGACACACACATCACAAAACAAAACATAAAAGGAAACGGGATGAATTATTCAGTATGCATTATGGTACATTTAACATCCTTCCGCGAAAAAAAAAAAAAAAAAAAAAAAAGAACTGCTGTATAAAAGAACGAGGCACTAAAACGAAACATTAAAGCATAAACGACGAATAAAAACAAAGGCGAACCTTTAACTAGCTGAATCAGAGACAATTGTTTTATTTTCTGTACGCGACGAAAGAAGAGCACCCATTTACCGCTTTACAGCCAAAGAAAAAGAACAAAACTAGTTAATTAAATTTGGTTAAGCGTAAGAAGAGTGTGCATGCTACACGTTATAGTTTAAAGTAAACAACGTCCCGGATGAATAGGGTTGTCATGTGAATAAGGTACTCTGAATAAGTGTTCATAATTAACGTTTCGCATATTATTCAGAACAAATTAGTTCACGTACAACAATTTTATAGATAACAAAATCATGGTTAGTACTGTCAGTGAAAGTTTAGTTCAGTGTGTTGCAAGATAACTGGTAGCAAAATTAATGTTGTTAATTATCTGAATTATGTTAACGACACAAGTACGCTGATGCCCTTATTTGTGTCCTCTTTGCCGGATGTAGAATATTTGACTCAACGTAAATGTTCGAAATTACATCACCTTACTTCCACATACCCATACATATGCACACATCGGGTCCTGCACTGTCGCACGGTATCAGACATACTACATCTGCAATAAAGGATACAAATAATGGCATCAGCATACTTGTAGCCACAACACAATTCAATTATGTATATAAAAACATTAATTTTACTAAAGTTTACCTTCAAACACATTGACAGCTCAGAAACAAAGGATTTCCGGACCTATGTTTACATGGATTTTTTTCTTGTTTTTGGTGTAAGGAACCCACCTCTCTAAGTTGGTAAAGGTATTTCTGAAACAGTCAATATATTGCTTGCTGGGACTTTGTAATGTTATAACTGATTGGTGCTTCTAGCATTGACCATTAAATAGTCTTCTCACAGGTTCTATTTGATACATTATTAAATAAGAATTATCAGTACTAGTCATGAATAAAACATGTAGTAAGCCTACTACAACACCTAAAACAATGTGTACTTATGTTTGTGTTTGTTGCCAATACAAGATCCGTAAGGAAAAGAAATGAAAAATTATGTTTTAAAAAATAAAACAAACTGCTTTTATAGCAATATGAACTATAAGGTTAGCAATAATTTTAAGATATAAAGATTCCGTTAAACAGCGATAGAATTTCCAATAAGTCAGTGTAATTTAACTTTAAAAAAATTAAAATAAATTAATCACTAACCAAATATTAACATAAATGAAAAATCTGTTAAATGTAGGTTAGTTACCTTTAACGATATCGTTTACGAACAAAATCCATTTCCTGCACTGAGATGACGATAATATTGCTATCGGAATTACGATGTGGAGAAAACAATGTACGAGTAAGAATTTTCGAGTATTTTCTTTTTATAACAACACTTACGTTCTCCAAGTTGCCAAGGTACTGAAATAACAACTCAAAATACCCTAGGCATTGTGGGCTACGACTCTGGGGGTAGGCAGAGCTCTCAATAATCCCAGAATGCAAATCATTACGAGATTTTGAGCACACTCGCAATATAATTATTTCGCAACATCTCCAATAATTCGTCCTCTGGAGCGATTTCGTTTAACCGCGGGCAACTGACATATGGCCGTATGCGCAGTTCGGGGCACCTACACCAGGCATAACACTGCAAGGATCCATCCGCTCTGTGGCAGTTGTCGTAGTTACTTCGGCCGATTTCCGCGTCCTAGGATATTTAATGATAATTTATTTACAGAAAGACACGTTATTTATGTTACATTTATAAGAACCGCAATTTAAATGTTCCAGTAAATGCAACAGGACAAACAAATACATGCATATAAATCAAACAAACAATTCCATGTGCTCAACATATGTATACACCGAAAAAAGAAACTGTGGTCGCCACAAAATATTTTTCAAAAGATTTTAAAAAATACAGAAATATTTCATTTTGTGCTTTAATATAGGTTAACGTGTAGCCTACAACATCGTTATACACTGTGAATTCATTTTGTTTGGTATGTCAGTTCGTTTTAACGTCGTCCTTAAAACGGTAACATGCCCTTGCGCAAAATCACACGCGAGATAAAAAAAAATTTAAGAGCAAAATTTTGTCACATTTTGCGTCTGAAATCAGGAAAAAAAAAATAATCTGTTACAAAAATAAAAACATGATGAAAGTTACTGTAGACAGTGTCCTTAAGGGGTATTGATCCCTGATACCTTGGATTTATCCGTTTCTTCTCGATAACTTCTGTACCAGTCAATGTATCAAAATTTTTGTCACGACAGGGCATATATACAAACTTAATTGATTTTCTGTAATTGTTGGAACCATTATAAATGCATTATTTTGCAACGGGAAACAGATGAAAATGAAAAATTGCTTTATTTACAGGAGCGACTACATAGGTCACAAAATTAACAGAAACAATACCATATGGATTCCAGAAAGTGAATGAAACAATAAACTATACCTTGTCAGCGTGAAAAAAGTAAACCAATGTCTATATTCCCTGATTTATAAGAAAAAACCGTAAAACCGATCTGACAGGGATCAATCCCCCTAATACCACAAATTAGGGTAGGTTTACGCTACAGTTTACTCGCAGTGTAACGCAGCCCTGACAGTAGAACTACTCAATAGAGCAAGGGAGCGGTGGAATAGAGCAGCGCGCGTTTATTACACTTTTCAGTCTGACGAGGGGAACCTGTACGACCTGCACTTAATTTGGGTGCAATTGGATCGCGGCAAATTCTGCAAGTCATGTGATGTCTGCAGCCAGCCGCGATGCCAAGGCTCAAGTTAAGGGCTTGTTCCCCCGAGTTTTTTTTTTTTTTTTTTCAGACTGGTGACAACAACTTAAATATTTTTTAACCAAAAGTTTTGAAAAAAAAAAAATTAATCAATGTTCAATCACACGATGTACAATACTGTGGACGTGTTTTTTTTTAATAATGTACCATTCGCCAGCAAAAAAAAAAATAATTTCCTTCATTTTTGCTTATTTTCACGACGAAAAACGTGGTACTTTGGGTAATGAAATCTAAAAAATCGTTCAGTGTAATTCTACAAAAATATTCAGCACAAATTATAACATACAAGTGTCAAAACTGTGCAGCGAAATTTTGATAAGTTATGAATATTAGGTAGCATTAAAAAAAATTTTCGAAATCACTGCAAAACTCCGTAACAAGGCCTTTTAAGTCGGCAGCAGGTTAGGAACATGGTCGAATTTATAATGGACTAGTTTGGTAAGAGAAAATGTACGCGGAGAGTAGCGCATATGTCGGTACGTGATCACTTTACGCTGGCCGTTATTAAGGTAACTTCGGGTACAAAACCGGACTTTGAAGAAGAACGAAATTTGCTTAGTTATCGCCAGAATAAAGTTTACCAACGCAACAAGCAGCGGAAATAATCCCTAACCAAACTAGTAAATCTGCACTCTAAATAAGTTGTGGGGTTTTTCACTGGCGAATCTGTTGTTCTGTCAATGTTCACTGGAAAAAAAGGGAGAAATAAACATATTGAAGTAACACATTAATTTAATAAATATTATATTCCAATAACTAATCAGTATAAATTCTAATACCCTATCTGAAATTTGAAAACTACTGTTACTCCTCAATGTACGTTAATATTCACAGTACAACAACATACTAATAAGTATTTTTGTTGTACGGCTGTTGTGGATAGTTAAATTTTATAGTCATGTTTAGTTTCAGTCCGTTGCTCACACTTCTAGTACAAACAGCTATTCTACTAAGAAACTGATGAGCAATAGTGACACACATAAATGGAACACAATAATAATAAGTGCTTAAATAGCAACCCTTTAATCGAGTGTTTTCAATGGGTTAAGGGTTCAGCCGGATTCACAACTACACTTATCGTACGTACGAACACACGTACGTACGTTTAGAATTACAGATTGGATTCACAACATCATTAATCTAAACATGCGTGGAAAATGTTTATGTCGTAACAAAATGTCGGTAGTAAATTATTGTAATTTATTTTTATTTTCCGAAGCGAAATAAATAATTTATGACCACGAGATAAATGATTTCTCAATATAAATTAATATTTGAGTCTTGCATTTGCAAATGCTGCATTCACAGCCACCACTTAGCGTACGTACGTACGAAATAGAAAGTTGATCAACTCTTTACGTACGTACGTACGTACGCTACGCAAGGATGTGAATGCTAGCATGTACACTCGGAGTTTCTACTTTTACACGTACGTACGCTAAGTGGTGGTTGTGAATCCAGCTTTAAAGGGGCGCTTCAGGGAAATTTTTTATTGTTTAAAACATTTTTATATTTATACAAGATATTTTATGTTTTGTATACATACATTGTGGTTACTTTTTACTGTAATGAAAATATTTTAGCTTTCACAGTTTTATGATTCAAAGGAAAACTAACTGATTAACCGAACTGAAGAAATTCACACTGAATAATTGTGTTATAGGCTGCAGGATCACTTATATAACATCAAAAATAATAAAAAAAATTTTGTATTTAAATTTTTTTTAAATTTAAAATTGAAACTTAGTTAAAAATACTTAAGTTCTTTATTATTTAATTTTATACGGGAGACCTTGTAGTCTACATCTTAATTATTCAGGGTAAAATTTTTAAGTTCAGTAAGTCAGTTGGTTTTCCTTCAAAGCACAAAACCGTTTAATGCAAATTTGGACTTTGCTATTCCATTATAAAAACTTTATGAAGGCCAACAATTTTTCATTGCAGTGTAATATAGTCACAATGTATATCTGCAAAACCGACTATATCTCGTTCAAATACAAAAATTTTTGAAACAATACAAATTTTCCGTCAAGCGCCCCATTAAGGTAATAATGGACTGATAGTTTTACGGTCGTGAGTTCAACTCCTGCTGGAATAATTTTTTTTTTACTTGGGTACATGTTTTCCTGTGCCAATGACCAAATTTATAAAAAAAAGTTGGAAGTACAATTAAAGTCAAATTACTCACTTTTGTACATATAGGTAAAAAAATTGCTACTTTTCCATTCGGTGAAAATCACACATTCAATAAGCGAGATATTTTACAGATGAAATTTGTAGTTTTCTACTAATTCCCGATGGAACAGTTTCAACAATTTTAATTAGTGGAAAATCACTGGGAAACTGTATCACAGTTTCCGATTTATAGTGTGAGCTACCGAACATGTAGCAGAATTAACCTTAGGCCCTATTCACACTAACCTTAATTCTTTACTCGATTCCTTACTAATTATCTTCATAAACCTCGAAGGAGAATTAATAACAGAATATTGTAACAAAACTGCTGGTTACGTACACACTATCACCGTTTAATGATAAGTTTCGGTGCATAAAAAGGGAAATATACTTGTGATAATGATATACTCCATAAAGAATACCTGTAGATTTCTTTAAAACTATTTCACATACAAGACGCATGTAGCTGCCAGAAAGTGGAACTATCTTGTGTTATATAGGTTTCAAAATCTGACGGTAGTGTGTTATTCAAATCGGATTGGCAACCCTACTTGCGTACTTCGAATACGCGATGGCTGAAACTGTGCATTGAGCATGGGCGTGAACATACACTATGATAAAATTTAGGACGCGCTCTGTCTGTGAAACTGATTACGGAATTCTGGCTGAAACCAGCGTTGTTGTGGTACACGTCGTCGCGTTGTTATTTGAACGGAATTATGTAGTCTACGGGTTTCTATATCGATTTGTGGAAAGGCCTAGTGTATATTACGATTTTGCCGTGGCCCAAAATTTGCATCCTGTCTGTTCACGCGTTTGTTATGAAGTTCACAGAGAAGTACCAGTAACACACAAATTAACGCTGAAAACGAAAAGTTTATTAAAATTCATATGAATTTGAAAGTCAGGGTATAAGAACAAACTGGCAAACCCAGAAACCGACCAATTACACATGTGATTATTGTACCAATGTACGAAAAGTGAGTGAGTGAAAGATTTTCGTTAGCTCTTGGTATAGAGGTCTTTAGCGTTGGTGAGGAGTGAAGTGAGGTGAGTATGGAGTATCGCCGGAATGACGGGGCGGGGAAGAACGGCAGATCCTCGAGGAAACCTGCCGACCAGCAGCATCGTCCGGCACTATTCCCACAAGCGAAAATCCCGGTACCGACATCGCCAGGAATCGAACCCGGATCGCCTTGGTGGGAGGCGAAAGGACTGACCATACCAGTGTATGAAAAGAAAACGTTTCGGACAAGGTAGGTATGTAATTTTTTTAACTCCATGCTCACTAAAAACACTGGTTCTAAGCCTTCCAACGTTGCTAAAAACTGTTTTTTTTTGTCGTACCGGATTTTGTCGATCATCGGGCAAGTCTAAACGCCTGCAGCCAATTCAGGGTTTTAACATGGCTAGAGTATAAAAATCTTACCAATTTTATACGTTTACTAAATATTTTACTAAATGAGACATCCGCAGCACATATTCTACATTATATTATATTTATGTTACACATATTTGTTTCGTGATCATTTCTTCGATATCTTGAACCCTGTGCATCCAGTTTATCTTCGCAAAGGTTTTGGTTATGCCTACCGTTCGCAATTTGTTTACGTCTATTCACCAGTTTCGCTCTGACTGAGAGAAGAATAGCCAGAAATAGATTGACAAGCCGCTCACGTGACTTATTGGAGTAAGTCATTGATAACTTTATATAATGGGATGCTGTTGGCACGTCTCGATCTGACATTTTGTCCTATCCAACTATCCTCGTATACCCCAGAGGTTAGGTAACCTTTGATTGCTGCAGTCAAACGTGAGACGTATTTACACAAAGACACACCGCTAACAACAATTAAACAAAACTGAAGAGGTGCACGTAATAAGTTGAAACAATTAGGTACAGATATCTTTTTCGCCAAAATCAGGGGCCCTTACTTATATTATAACCGATTTCCAACACCGAAATTAAGTATATTAAATTACTTTGCGCAATGTATTACTGCAAGTGTGTCTGTCACATTGATAAAATAATGTCTTATACAGTTGGCAAAACCATTAAGCAACGAAAAAACATTTTTTTGACCTAACTTAAAAAATGTTTAGTTTCCTTATGATTATTTTGTAGAATGTTTACACAGACATGCACTACATATAGAGTACAGAATATGTATAATACATTTTTAAACGTAAGTGAAACATAATTTACAATTTCTTTCAGAATATTTGGGGTGTGGTATAGGAACCTCACGCTAATTCTATGACACGTAAATTGTAGAGCAAGTCAAAAAGATTGGTAAGTCCTAATTTAGGTGCTGACCAAGTAAAAAACTGTGTTGTTACTACAGCCTTATTTATTAAACACCTGAAAATTACACGAAGCCATCAGGAACTCGATCACGCGACATCCCATTAAGCAGGCAGCCGACTAATCTTCCAACGTTAACGGTCATTTTTTATTTTTACTTTACAGGGCTCATGTAATTGAAGCTATTGGGTTGTGTGTGAGGGGGGGGGGGGAGACACGGAAACGAGGCAATGCTAATGGCGACACCGGCACACCCATCAAATTATATATCGTCTCTCGGCACGAAGTGTTCATCTAGGTTGCGTGCAACCTTGCTTTCGTGTCGCGTCAAAAATAGTGTTTTAAAACCCGCCACATGCATTTTTTCAACGTATTGTATTTTCAATTGAAAACAATGGAGCGAGTCTTCAATTTTTACTGTACATTAGGCTGCATTGTAAGAAACAGTGAAATCATTGTAAACCTTTAGAATCTATTAGTTTGTGGACATAAGCCATTGCTCATGCTTTGCTGATCAAACTTGTGCTGAGTGACAAAAAACAAGGTAGAACAAAAACAAAAAAAAACAGACACAAAACACATACCAAAATCAGAAAAAAAAATTATTCCAGAGGAATTCTGTCAATTTTTTTGTTAAGTGAGACAACAAAGAATTCTACATATATAATTCAGTCGAATATCAACACAACACAACACCCAGACACAAAAAGACAAGACACAATTTTAGAACCAAATTCCCAAAATAAAAACAGGTTGGGAATAGATGAAAAAGGTGAACTGTGGACAACAAACAAAAGACAATAGACAACACAAGTCAAAAACAACGAAAAAATGCAACGTTTCGGGAGTTGAGATCTATTCCCGTCTTCAGGCTTAGACACAGCTGGTAGGAGCACCAAGATGCGAATGAAGTTCGCTGGAAAATCGGGGTTTATATAGCCTGGATGGGCACTATCCTGCTCGGCCAATGGTGGCAAAGCATGTGTGATTGGCTGAGCTCTCAGACAATGAGAGGAAATTACTCTCCTGATTGGCTGAGCAACTTGTAGTTATGTGGGCTGGTGTTCTGCCCAGACTGTTAAACTTAGATCTGTTTATGTATTTTTATTTTTTATTATATTGTGTAACATGGTCTCTTTTTTTTTTATTAAAGGCAACCATATATTTTTCAGTGCTTGCACTGTTAGCTTATAATGTTTTTGTTACTGGCTATGTAAGCTGATTCTCTTATTTTTCGCTTAGTTCTGTCTTTTTCCTGACTTAATGGGTTGGCTGAGTCCCAGAGAATTTCGTGGCTATTTCCCCATGCATGTTCCGCAATTCTAGATTTCTGAATTTCACCCTTTTGTGTGTTGTTCTTGTGAGCTTTGACACGAGTGGATAATGTTCTACCAGTTTCACCTTTGTATAAAGAACCGCATTCGCATGGTATCTGGTATATGCATTCGCGGGCCAGTTGTTTATCTACTATGGGTATTACTTTAATGAGAATTTTTATTAATGTTGGCCTTGGAACGGAATGCTCTTCGTCGTCAGTATTTGTTAGCTAGCATTCTTATTTTTTCCGAGAGCCCCCGAAACTTTGATTATTCCGTATGTCCATGGGGACCAGGGTCCAAGTAGTCTTCGTCTAGCGTATGAACAGAAAAGTAAGGAAGAGACAGAGAGACGTGGAGAGAGGAGGGTTGTACAGTGATACAAAATGCAACGCGTGTTCTGTTCCACGTTAAAATTATTTAAGAGCGTGTTTTATATACGTAAACTCTAAAAACACTAACTGAAATCTGGACTTTTGAGAGTCAATATTTAAAAAATACTACAAAACAACAAACATAGATAAGGATATTTGCCAACTTTACAAGCAAACATTTACCCAGACTTACGATTTTGTTAAGCGTGATACGTCATGCAGCAATTAAACTTACGAAATTTCGGAATCAGAGATTGTTCTTCAGAATTACCATATTCGAGAAGAATTTTTGCTAGGAAAATTTGGCAAAATTGTTGAATTCTACTGACTGACCGACCATGTGTTCCGGTATCCAGCTGACAGGTTTTTTATGGCTAGGCCATCCGCCGTTGCCTGTATTAGCCAGGTAGGAGTGACAGCCTACTCCTACCAGAGAGAGTAACACGCCCTCTCCACCCGCACTGAGCTCAGGCTAACGTGAAATTGGAACCGCTTTACCCCTAAGCGGAATGCTACAATGCGCCCTTGCCCAATTTCCAATAGGAGGGGATGTGGTTGCCGAGAAGAACTGGGGACACTCATCCCAGGATCCCGACATCCACTATTACCACCTTCTGAGACCCTCCACTCAGCTGCCCCTTTGGTTTAGGTCGAGGTGCTATCCACACCTCTAACAGACTATCAAGGTCTGCTTCCGGGCCAATTCGTCGACTCGTCATCAAGGGGGAGGGGGCCTTTTCCGAGTCTGCCCAGCATGTGGGCAACCACTACGATACCAACCCTAACCAGACACGGGGAGAACCCTTCCGTGGAGCTAATCTGGTCACCCGTAGTACTACCTATTTTCCAAACTAATGAGTTTTCCGCCCTGACTCCTACCTGAGTAGGTTGAACACTACGATGCATTCCGGGTGACCATTCCGTTATCCGAATTTCTTCACAATGATTTCCGGTCTTTTGGGCCCCAAAGACCTGAGAGCTAGGTAGTCTAAATCCCCACTTCGTGGTTTCACCTAGGTGCCAACTGTCGGTGAATCCATCAGGGTGGATACCCCTGCACCAATCTGGAGGGATGCATAGGGTCCGCACGCCATTGCCTGCATTCGTTAACCAGTGGTGCCACGAGGAGGCTGCGGGTTGACTTGGAAGTGAGATATTATCTGACTGAGGGGTCACAGAAGCGACAGCTAGTACCAGAGGCTAGGAAAATCCATTCCAACTTAATACCAACTGAGCTCATGAGCCCCTCAGCAACATCAGCTTCCCTATGGTAGTGGCTCTCAGATCCTTCTTCGGATACTAGAGCATGGTACTGCTCCGACACCTCAAACAGAAGGACCTGGTACTGCGAGGGTAAACCCAAGCAGGAACTCACTCCTTCACCACCTGACTGACTGACCGACCGACCGACCGACCGACTGACTGACTACGCCTGACACGAGGCAAAAAGTTGTATTTCCGCCAAGGAATTTTACGTGCGCCATGCTCCGAGAAGATGCAACCTGTGATGTAGCTGTTTAAAAGCATGTCGTAAATTTCATCCAAGTTATGTTCAAAAAAACTTAATACTCGGTTCACTAAAGTTTTACAACGTTAAATTTTGCAGCATGTTGACAGTTTTTTTTTTTTTTTTTTTTTTTTTAGAGAAAAATCCACGAATTTTAGAAACGTGTGCCGCAGAGTTGTATCTTAACAGCACATAGTTTTTATCGTTAAGCTAAAAGAATAATAACTTAATAAACAATTTTAAACTGTATTGTAATTCTCCCCAATGTACTTAATTGTGACGTTAGTATGTTTATAAATTCATGGATTATTTTTCTCTTAAAAAAAGTTTTGTAACAATGTTGCAAAATAAATTATTTGTCAAATTTACCGAGTCACGCTAAGGTTTTTTTTTTTTTTTTTAACTTTACTTGGGCGAATTTTCCACGTGATTTTAAGCAACTACATCACAGGTTGCACTTTCCTGAGAGCACGTTGCACACACAAACAAGACAATTCCTTCACGGAAGTAGTACATTTTGCCTACACACCAGGCGTTGTGTTATTGTCATAAGAGCGTGCAATAAGAGGACTTTTCTTAATTCCTTCGCTAACCTTGTAATTGGCATCACATTTGAAGCCTTTGACAACTGTAGCATTACTCTGTAACCAAAATAAACAACACATACTATTCAAATCACAATTAATAACCGATCTGGCGCAAAATTCATCTAAACAAGAAAGTTTAGTACACACTACTCAAATTGGGAAAAAATCACTCATCCTCAACACAAGCCACAACATCAGTCACTTAGCACGCAGCAAATATTTCTGTAGTGCTTCTCTATAGACACCGCAGCACTAGTCTAGACTAACTGCATTTTAATATACACGCTGTCCCAAAGTCCGATCTCATAGCGTAAATAGAAATTGGTGAAATATGGAATGGTTCAACAGTGACGTAGTGTGTTGGCGTAAGATAACAGCAGCGTGTTCACTTCCATGTGTTACTACGGCAGAAAATGTTCCGATTTATGGCCGCGATGTGCTTTGCACATGCGTATGCGATGGTTCAAATTACTTTGAACGCGATATAACATGGCCGGTGGGATGGAATGGCATGCAGAAGTAATATTGTTGTTCAAAATAATATGTAATTGCATTCACCAATTTTAACTTTCCTTATGAGACCGGACTTATGGGGTATTCTGTATAAAATCAAATATGTTTTTGTTCAAAAAATTATAAAACAGCTCAGCAACTTAATTTTTAAAAACTTACACAAACGTAATCAGCAATATTACTTAAAAGAAAAAATTGTACTCTTGTCTAGCAAGCAAATAGCTATTGCATAAAATATGTTTATGATCACCCTACCGAGTATCCAACTCAGAGTTAAGAGATTTTGACCCAGCATTATCCACACCTCCCCTCCTATCGTGAGCTTTTTACGGCCAACTGGAGCTAGGGAAATTACGCAACCCTGTACTTATATAGTTCATTCAGAATAGAGTGAGCACAAAAAATTTAACCTTTGAAAAATATCACTATCCGTTGCTGTACTGAATTCAACATCAACCATAGTTGCCTTATTGCTTGTACGGTTGGCATCGAATATCCGAGTATAATTCCGTGTATTTTCCTATTTTATTACAACAGTACTGAAAATAATCGATTAAAATCGACTAAACTTGTACTTTCAACGACTAAGACTTTTTTTGTAAAACTATATAGGTTCCTATACACTGCACAACTAACCTTACACACGCAAATATTAAGTGACGTGTCCAGAGAGATTAGACATTTCCCGTCGTTAGCCGTTACGCACGGAAAGATACGAATTGGCTGAAACTAGAAATTTAGCAGGGCTTTTTTTAGTGCTCACTTTATTCCGAATCGCCAATAGCTGACACTGTACTAGATGGTTACGGGAATGTGCCGCGCTGGCTAGGACACTTTGGATGCGGCGATTTTCTCTCTCTTTCTATTTCTCTCTCCCCCCCTCTCTCTCTATCTATCTCTCTCTTTCTGGTAGTGCGAAAAAACACTAGCCAGATGGGGTCCGGTTCGCTATAAATGAAGCGGGCGGTAGTCGACCTATGGAGGTCTGAAGATAATTTAAGAGAATGCATCACATTTGGTGCAAAATTACTCATTTTCGTTTCTTACCGGAAATGTTAAATGGAATTCGTTCCAATGTATCTTTATAGCAGAAACACAGTTTGCGATTGTGTGCGTATTTCTGTGCTTCATTGTTACCGAGAGATGTTTGGTATTCATTTAAATGTGGCGGATGATAACTGTGTTAAATTTTATACTATCTTAGCCCACGCTTTGCATTGTTATTCTTGAACTGCTCAAACATGACGTGCGTAATTCAACGTTAGGCAATTAGCTATGCCTAGGGCCATAAAATTTTCGCGAAAAGAATTTTACCTCAGTTTGTTTCAGTGTCTTACATTCACATGTGCAGTTCTACTTCATGGTCAGTGTATGGATGTTTTAGTACTCACGTGCCCGGGGGTTCTGCCCGCAAATTACGGACGTGTGGTGTTGCTATAATGGACGACTTGAAAAGAGGCGGAGCTTCAGTCAGGTGTGGGATACAATTCCTATCTCCATGGATACCGCAGCCGAACATAACCTTAACTTAGCTGTTTGGCTTCACATGTCCCGGATGAGATGTACGTCAAGAAAATTGATTATTTGTTTGGAATTTGCCGTTTTTTTTTTTTCAGGTATAAACATTATTCTCATGTACTAACGTATCTTAACCATGAAATTGAAACTAATATTTTTTACCCTTGCGTGCAAATCTATGAATGCGCAACATTTTTGCTTTCTGCAATTATCAACTAACAAATCAGCATGTTTGTAAACAAGCTTTGTTTCCCACAGTACTTTTCCCCTGCGGTGACGTCAGGGGGCGTGTACTTCAAGTCGTCCATTAGAGACCTGAAAAATTCGCGGGTTCACTGACCTGTAGGCTAGCCTGCAAGAATATATGTGAACTGAAGCAGACAGAAGATGCTCATTAGCTGCTTGCAGTTAAAGTGATATAGGTGTGTATTAGGTACATTTTTATTATTGGCTCAGAGACTTCCAGGAGATGTCAAATAAGTCAAAGGCCAGTTGCTTACAGTTGATGGAATTATAGCTCGTGCCCAAATGAAAACACGAATTTTTCAGGTCTCTAGCTATAATTTTATTGTGACTGGCACGGTCAAATGAGAGACGTCACTACATTAAGATACACTGCCAATAACTATAAGAGCTGCGGATGTGCACCTAAGTCAATGAAACAAACTGTGGCAATTTTTTTTTTCCGCGAAATGTTCATGGCTCTAGCTGACCTGAAAAATTCGCGTTTTCTTTTGGCTCCAAGCTATAATTCCAGCAACTGTAAGTTCGTGCCACTTTTACAATTGTCCCGTGACTTATTTGACACTTCCTGTAAGTCGCTTAGCCAATAGTACAGAAGCAACTAAATGCAGGCCCATATCGCTACGTCATCGAGCAGCCAGTGAGCAGATAATGTCTGCTTGAATACACACATGTTCTTGGAGGCTAGCCTACTGGTCACTGAACGCGCGAATATTTCCCGTCTCTACTAATGTCATATTTCTAAATAAATATTTAATCACTCAGAAAATAAGAAAAACTCAGAACGAAGGGTGTTGCGAGCTCGTAGGCAGGTGTAAGAAGCTAGTGACGGCAACGACTAGGTATGGATAGGCAGTTATAATAAGGCCATGCTCTCTTGTTTTTACTATTTTATAACGACATTAATTTTTTTAGGCCTAAAACACAGCAGATATAAAAAATCTGATCGGCAGCTTTGTTTACAATAGTCATCTCCATGTCGGCTGTTTTTTTTCAATGCAGTACATACAATGGTTTTAACTGATTATGTAATTAAATAAATTCTTATTGTCTTTTTGGTCGAAAATCCATAATTTCTTATTTCGAAGAAAAAAATGGCTAACACAGCTTTTAAACAAAACTGCCGGACATTTTTTTTTATTTATGCTGTCATTGCAGCTTAAAGAAAATAACTATCGCTAAAAAAAAGTATAAAAAGAAAGCATGGCTTTAAGTCACAAGGTTAGCGTTAGTAGGGCAATATTTATGCTTGATGTGTTGTAAAAGGAACCCGAGTAGAGTTTTCAACCGTTCTGTAAGTCATAAGAGCATGCATTCCTAGACATACCCAGTACGATGGAAGCAGGGAGGGGGGAGAGAGAATAAAAAGAATGATGGCGAGCGAGAGACGAACTGTTCTTGAAGGACTAACAAAAACGTACTGATAGAGCGATATCAAGTATAAGTGGTTAAGGATACAGTGAGTACTTTTGAAATCCTAGTTACATTTTTCTGATTAAATCATTTATAGTTTCCGGCCACAATGAAAAAAAATACTCATTAGTCACTTCAAAATATTTTTTTAAAATGCACCTTACCAAATTTTTTTGTAGTGACCACAAAAAAATTTTTGCTGTCCCCAATTAAGTTTTGCAGTGACTACAAAAATTTTGTAACCACTACAAAAAAATCTGGTAAGGTCCATTTTAACAAAATATTTTGCAGTGACTAACAAGTATTTTTTTCAGTGCACAGTTTAATACAAACAGAGCAACGTAAGTAACAATCTAATTGTATAGATTGTGCCGTACTAAAAATTTAGCCACTGAGGCCACAATAAGTAATATTTCTTAGTTATTTTTTTTGACAAGATGGTCTTCCAAAGTGATCACATTATTGCGAACCACCTATACTGTGGTTTTCAAAGTCTGTTATAACATTTCAATAACCGTATTTAGAATTGTGACATCCATTGATACTGACTTGCGATTAAGACATTATTCCGCCTTATAAAACACTGCACAAATATTTTATTGCCGCATATTAAGACTGCAGAAAATTAATTTAAATTTTGTATTTAGTTGTGAAGATAGTTCTAATACATCCGTAAATAAGCTAATTTTTTTTTTCAACTTTTTTCTCATTAGATAAGCCTTGCAACTCATCCAAGCTTGGCAACACCCAAAGTCAAAATTACGCAACAGTATGATCACCCATGCTTTAGACTATAGTGGGTCCCATTTGAAGCATAACCCTTCAAATCGTTAACATTGAAAAAAGTGAAGTAACTGAAATTAAAATCTTGACAAAATTAATTGTATTCGCACCCTACACGACGAGACTTGACTCGGGAGTGGAGTTACCGTTAATGTCTATGCATCTGCAGTCCTCTGTCCTTTCACACAATATAATAACATCACAACGCTCTAGTTATATTTGTATTTATTCTCGCATGTGTGCTACGTGATACGTCACGTTTCGTTCACGCGAGTCGATAGTGGGGGCAGCTGGAAACCGTCGTGTTTCATCACGGAAACCCACAGACTGTACGAACAGCGCATTGGAATGTTATTAGTCCCTGCTGGCACGGAACGCGGGTCGTTGGTATGCAATACATGGAAGCACAGAAACAATGCTAATTGATTCGCAGAATGCTGTCGGCAACACCGCTATGTCTTCTACAGAGGTTTGCGTCGGGATTACAACGGCGACAAGTATTCCAGCCGGCACATCCGAGACACGTAAGTATACAAATTTTGTCTTTCGATTATTTCTCAAACGCTAATTTGACCGTGGTAAATTAAACACCAACTGTAAGGTAACAGTAAAACATGGTAAAACTCCTACAGATTTGAAAATAGTCTTACAAACAGTAATTTAGTCCTATAAAGTTATTGATAATAGGATACACGACTTAATACTTTTTGTAGAACTGATTCCTAGCTGAACAATATTTTATGCATATGTTACAAATGTCATATACTCTCGTGATACATGGCATTATCCAATTATCGCTTGGAAGATTTGAGAAAACATTATTGCCTCAAATTCCAAACGGGTATAATCTATCCACGTTAAAATTGACACATTCGAAGAACTGGCTTTTTTTTTCGGCAAATGTGTATCTTCCCATTACTTGATTATACAGATTGTTGCAAAGTTGCACGTCAATATTTTGGAGGAAAATCCTTGTGTCTAGACGAACAAAAATATTACATGAACATAGGTCTAATAATGCACCACTTCTGCACTACCGTTCACAGTGTTACTGTGGAATACGATAGCAGCTATTATTGGTAACTATATAACAGACATTCGTATTTAATTAGATGGTAGGCATTGTCCAATGTAGCATTCTACAACATGACCCAGCCTGTGTAACAGAGTTTTCTTGCCAATGTTCACAAAACATTTTTTGTTCCTATAGCTGCGAGGATTATTCCCCCAAAAAATTGACAAGAAATTTTGCAACATCCTGTATAAAAAAATGACAGCGTCAGCAACAAACACAGTGTATATGTTTCACCACACTTAAAAAAAAAAGTTAACGTCTGGGGTAACAATATTGTTGCGTGCCATGTTCCTGGAGGCCAGTGGTCGGCGGCTGTTTCGTAACACCTTGAGGGCTGGCCGATGACTCAAAGCCCGGGTGGCTCATAGTGGAAAACCCGCCTAAACTACGTCATAGATACCTGTCCCAACTGCGTCTTAACCCTTCGAGGGCGGCAGACGTGACTACTGGCACATCCGAAACATGATGA